>LUCH01001385.1:18876-60574 GCA_013368495.1 Paragonimus heterotremus
GCAATTATAATTGCTGTGCTCTTACAATCACCGAAATTCCGACACTTAGTGGGCATTTAGATGAGACCCAACTGTGAAAAGTCAGCGCTTCGCGGCTCGATTCGAACCAGCGACAGAAACACCATGCCTCTACGCGGCAAGCGCTCTACCAGCTGAGCTACGAAGCCACGCCAGGAGCTCGGAAATTTCACATTTGGACCCGATTACCCACACATCCCACTGTCTCATATGGAATCCACCAAATGATCCAGGGGATCGACTGCCCCGGTGGGATTTCTCTCATTGTATGTTGGATTAATCGTCTGTCCGACCTGGTCGCCAGTCACGCTGTTACCAGTATACCCTCCTTTTCATCTCTCACATGGAATGAAGAAACGATTGGGCTCTATAAGTGGTAATTGTTCTCTAGACTCTGGGCCTTCTATCTGGATGTCACAAAATCAGTCTTTTATGATCAGTCCAAGTAGCCCGATGCTACATGCGGTCACGACCTTCATAGAACCTCATATCCGAGGCTGACTCTCGTTACTACTGGTTTTCAGTTCACCGTAGACCTTTTTTAAATGCATAGATCCTATGACCCCGTTGTTCAAACGTCATTGGAGCGTGTGCACACGGCCGAGCGGAAACCAGAGGCTGGTTGGTATCAGACTCACGGTTGTGGGTCTATCGTGTCCGCGCATGCACGTTTCCATAGAATGGGAACATCAAGCCACTCTAAGGCACCGTTTGAACCTTACAGTATGTGCACAAGAATTAACTGTTGTAGTTCATAAGCGACGATCGTGTCGGTTGATTATGTTAATTTTTAAAAGAGACCCAACTGCGAAAAATCTGGATTTCTGCCGGATTCGAACCAGCGACAGAAACAACACGCTCAAAAGCAGCAAATACCCTACCAGCTGAGCTACAAGGACACATGATCATGATAAATGAAGGCGTGCAATTTCGGATAATGTACTTGGAATGTTCTAGTATAATATACATGACAACAGGTGATAATATTCTAAAACAAACATAAAGATCCATAGTATGCCCACTTTCGATTAAATGACGAGCGATCGATGATGCAGGTAATCGGTCGCGAGCCAAATTATTCATTCACTGGCAGAACATCTATGCAACTAGCCATTTAAAAATGTGTTTGGCCAATCGGATCGTTAAGCTCTTTTCAGTTTTTCACAGATAGTAGGCACCGCAGTTATACCTAAATCGATAGATACAGTGTGAACTGTCCGGAATTCGTTTGATCATCTTCGTGGGAGGCAGTGATGTCGATTTTATGGTGGCTAGTAATCTATAGTAATCTATAATAATCTATATAAAAGTTTAATGAATACGGACTTTTTGACGTAGTTTGTGTATCTAACAGTGGAACAGGCCTTTTGTTGTAGTACCCGATAACAATTCTCTCATAAAGTTTTTGTCTGAAGTTCTAGCTCTTCATGCAGAAAGTCAAGTAGACAAATACGCCTAGCCATTCAAAACAGCGTTTCAACCAGCGTTCTCTTGTGTTGCGTCGGCTTACAGCCTTAAAAATATAAGTATTATCCGGTCCAGATTGGCTTGTGACAGGCAGAACGTCCAACTGCGTGAGTAGTACATCAAAGAACGGTGGTAAATTGTCCCGTTCCATCTCACTGGTCACGTTTGGGCTTTTCTGGAAACTGTTGCAAATTTTCATAGCCAAGTAGACCTCGTCAGGTTCAGAGACGATTAGTAAAATATCATCACCTCATTTAAAAAAAAATTCCTTCACGATCTGTAACAATGTCACTCTGAGCCATTTTTGATAAATTTCCTAATATGGACATCATTTTTTCTATTCGCTGAGATTTGTAATACACTGATGAAAACATTCTACCTTCAACAGATGTGTGTAGGAATTTAGAAATTCTCGAGTTCAACAGCCATTTTGCATTTCAGGCTAAGAAGGTAATCGAAATGTTTAACCGTCTATTTGGGAAGGAGTCTTTTAGAAATTGTAATCACTTAGTCCCTTTAATCCATTTGGGTGAGTTGTTTATACTCTACTGATTGTCTCTAAACCTGACGAGATCAGTTTGGCTGCAAAACATTTAAACAGTTTTATGGCGTAAAACGAGGCTATTTAACAAGTCTATAGTGTAAAACATGTACAATAGCGGTCCTGCTTCCACTGAATACTCCGCCGCTCATGTACAAGCTGTAGACATATTTCTGTCGTCTATGCGGATTTAGAGATGGACGTGTTATCAATCGGATTGAAATATACTCATCTCTGTTCGTCTAGAAGAAAGCTTTGTTGTAGAATTACATGACCACCTAGCATTTATATCAATCAGAGAAGTATTGCTGTCGATGACGATGGTTATGACGTCGTCATCTGGGAGATATCATTGTCATATACATTTAGATAGCAAAATGTGCACAACTTTTTCCAAACACCACTATATACTGTTTATATGTTCATGTTTAACTTTACCAAGGATTTGCAATATATTCCCAAATGTTAGTGAAATAGCGGAATACAAAACAAATTACAACCTTACATGAAGATCAGCGAACGGAATGTCCTTTTTTTTAAAAAAAAAAAACGAAAACAATCTAATCTGTTTTGTAAACTGATGAATTGTCACAACCGTCCGGTTTGTCACGCGCGACCTAGACGTGTTCGGTACCTGTGCACACGAGTGTTCGTCGACCTTAGTCGAACAACTGAGTAGAATCAATGGAAAAATGATTATCGATTGGAGCCTAAAAACAATTTGTATACTGATGGAACAATCGATCAGTTAGGAGTAAGCGGATTTGTGAGTGAAGGATCACTTGGTTTTTCGAGCACTGATATTCTATGGCAATGACAGCTTATTAGGAATGTCCGTTTCCTCGACTTATACTATCGAATGGATATATATATTACGCGGGAAAGATTACGTTTTTCTTGGGACTTACTCAAAAATAAACTATTTGTTTGTGACACTCAGATAACAATGGGTCCATATGTTGAAATACTAAATTTTCCATAAGCATACAAACATTCCCAAACAGTAATGTTCTTTAAAATATTTTATTTTTAAAATTAAGAATAAACACAATATTTTTCAACCTCTTCAAGAAGATATTCTCCAAAAATTTGAAGGAAATTCGTATACTTTAAGAATGATTACACAACATAAACCAAGTTGTACAAACTGCCTACACTGAGAATCCTCGTTCTGTAATTTGATGCCACGAATTTCCCATCACTAACTGGTCACTTTTTATAGGCATACTCAAGTTGGACTTGCTTGCTCACTGAGTCTGTTCATTTTGTGTACATTTATCATCTTCACTGTATACAACTGACGTATTTCCGTAGGTTAGTGAGTGACAGGAATAACTACTTGCAAACAGTTTTGTTCAATCCTCTTGACTTTGTGATACGTACTTTACCTCGAGGTTGTCATCACCTGATCCAAAATCACCAGGACCGACGTCATTTCAACATGTTGTATACGTATGCATAATCGGCTTATCTCAGATGTTATTTTGAAGTTCTATGGACTTTGTTTCGGGCTATAATGTGTTTGCCTCGAATCCACTCCAGATAACACAATCGAATAAGCATAAAGCTAGTCTGAAACCAGCTAAAACCATTGTTCATTTTACAAATCAGTGGACACAAAACTCGAGTAAACACCTATTCAAGGAAGTTCTATTGATGAGAGGTAAATGTTCATATTGGTTAATGTGTGAAAGACCAAACAGCACGAACACAATCACACCGTGTGAAAACAGAACAATTCACTGCAGTTGTTGCACGGACAAACCGTGAAAAAAGTAGAGAGTTACCACCATGCAAGCTCGTGTCACGTGAGAACAGGATCGCTTACCAAAAAGCTCCTATACCTGATATTATTGCTCATGTCAAACTACCAAACCACATTTTCAAGGTCACAAATCAACTCCACCCCCAATAACACTGCTTACACTTCTATCGCGCGTACCCTACAATCACTTCTCGATTCTCAAATCAACACCTGATAGATGTTAGGACAGGGAACTGTGAAAAGCTGTGTTTATTTTTTATGGTGAATGGAGATACCCGTGATGTAACTGGAACACCAGACGGAAAATTACATCAACCCCACAGTCTTGCTTTCAGTACCCAGTGGCTTTATGACATACTCGGTTCATTTCATTGCTGGCACTGCTGTTCAAAACAGATCGTGATTCCACGTATCAAACAGGTGGAGTTGACTGCTTTCTTTTGGTCATTGTTTGATATCGGATAAGTAGTGGACAATCTGGTTGGTGTAACTCGAACATCGGTTACACATGGTCTTGACTTTCGCATCCAGACTGAGTACACTAGGCCTAATTGTACTCTTGTTAGGGTTGAATATTTGGATACGATGTTTCGTTAGTGTATAATGTTGTCAGTGGTGCAAAGTTCAACACCATTGTCTCAGTGGAACCTCAACTTAACTCCAGATATAGGTCGCGGCATGGATATGCAGTAAAGACGAGTTCCAACAAGACCGAAACCTAAGTTTGGATTTGGTTATTCGGTCATGCCTATTTTGAGGTTACTGGTGTTATTGTTGACACGCTAGTCTCACAAGCACGAGGGTCAGAGTGCAAACTCTGATCCGAACAAGGATATGCACTACTGATGAGCTCTAATAAAAGCGAAATTCGAGTCTAGTGCTTCCTTTCGAAGTGGGCTAGCCGAAAGGCTTATCTGAATGCGAATGTGTGGGTGGTGTTCAATTCTGAAATAACCTAAACCCCCGATTCCTCACTACTAAGTCTAATAGTCCTTTTCAAAAGGTGTCGGAAGAATAGTCCACCCAACTGAAAAAGTTGCTTGAAAGGAGCACTGATGTTCAAGTTTTCCTGAATTATCGGTTTTCGATAAAACGTCTGTAAATTGATCATTATTTACTAGGTTGAAAAATAGTGGAGATAAGAAAATGGTGTTGCTAAAATCATTTAAGCTGTATTCAAGCGCAAGCCTACTGTTAGGAGACGCATCTCCAAAAGAAGCAGCAAAGGCGAATCACGTCATATCGATTGGTCAATCCAGCTTCAAGTGAACTGATGTGTTCTAACTCATTCAGGTAATCAGATTGCAGCTGCGCGATCGAACGCCTGAACGTTATCTGAACTGTTTTCACGCGTGCACTTACTGATGCCCCTTTGTAATGTGATTAGTTCTAATGCTCTGACAGCCATGTATGGTACTCATTTCGCCCTATAAATTTAAAGTCTCTGTGGTCTAATTCTGAACTCGCCTCGACTTTTCAATAAACGCTGTTGCCGCACCTATTCTTCTTCTCGGTTAAGGGTCAGCGATCGAGCGCGTTACATCACGTACTGTTGCATCTGCACTGATATCAGATTTTACAAAAAGACGTGTATGAAAGTAACACTGCACGTTGTATGTAATGTTATAAATATATATAGCACAATGCTTGTATAAACATGCTGAAGGATTACGTAGCTAACACGGACGAAAAGACATGACAGATATTAAATTTTATTTATACAATTTAATCGCATGCGGATTAAAAGAATCAAGTGATTGGTTCCCTTGAATATTCTACACATACCTAAGACAACAGGAAACCTTCGGGTTTATGTTCCCATTAGGTGACATTTTTTCAATGAGATCCAGTTTTCTACACTCCAGACATCAATGATCGCGAGCAAAGGACTTCGTCAAATAAGTAGTGATCAAACTTGTTGACTGAAGCTTTCATCGTGCAACACATAGAATGTGAATCGTAACGATTCCACTAGATAACCGTATGTGCAACACATTTACCTCAGTCATTGTTCGTATAATTATTTTATGTTACCTGTCGAGTCACTTTTGTTTGACCATATTTCTGTAACAAAGACGTAATGGTCGTAACTTCTAGGGTTTCTGAAGAATAGTCAACCAGAAGTTGTTTTAGTTCTACAGACTGACCTGTTAACTTCATCAATGAAAACATATTGCGAGAGTGATTTGAGTAAACCAAGCGTTCACATGAGTTGTCCGTCTTTTGATAAAACCCAGTGAAATTCACAATGGCATTTATTTCTCGTTTAACAAATGGAAGCTACCCTTCAAAACACATCTCTAGTGATAAATGATGGCTAGACAACTCTGGTATCAGCTAATCCATATACCTTAAAAATTTTGTTTTCAAAATCATGTATTTCATCTACCGCTGAATATTGTCTGTTTGATCGTTGGTGCCTTACCTGCACGTTCAGTATAAAAGGACAAAGGGGGCCCCCTCAGGTACATCAAAGTTAATCTGGAGTAACGATGGCGGGGGTGAACTGACTGAATTATCGAGGCTTTAGTTGCGCATCATCTAGGGTGGAAAACTTAAGTGATGTATTAATGATATGTTTTCTTTGAGTTTAACAGGACGCTGAATCACAAGGATTGTGAAACTTCAAACATTCAGCGTATGATGGTGAGTGTCAAGCTATGTGGATGCCGACGATACAGAACTTAAAAGGGGGATGCCGGTTTCGAATAGTTTTTTTAGGATTGACAAATTTTGACAGAGCTATTTACAGCGTATCGTTCGCTAGCTCATCCAGATAAGGCGAATGAATTGAGGTAGTTCTCAGTACACTGTCGACATGCTAATGGAGTGTCAGTCCTACCATGTAAAATCCCCGTCCACCTCATTACCGAATATAGAAAGTATACTTACGCTTGACTTAAGTTCAGGTCTCAAAGGTAACTGGCCGAAGTCGAAAAGTTATATGAGTTGTTCGACTCTGATAGAACACACAAACGGCATCCAAGTTTGCACAACATGGATCATCCCAGCAAAGTCTGTCGTGGTAGTGTAGCGAAAAAGCGTCCAATATGGCTCAATCTTTATTGTCCAACTCGCTGGATGTCATGCTACGCGCGCATTTGCGTTTATGAATCAGAATTCCGGTCCACAACACCCCCAGGTTTCCGCTGACACATCGTGTACACTTCTGCCTGATTTATGTGTGTGACTGACGCCTTCTGTCGGGAGTTTTTCCGCCTGCCCTTCCTCGTCCGTTGATCCGATTTCGTCAGGCGATGGCTCGTCCGGTTGCTCGCATTGTCCGCAATCCATCCACTTTGCGGTTTGACCGTATTCTTCGACTGCTTTGAGGTATCCCTCCGAGTATTGTAATAATCTCGCCCTCGATCTGCTCATCCATCCTATTTCGCTTGTCATGTCTCACCCGTTGGTCCGATCCAATTGAGTGATGACTCTTCCGGTCGTCCACACTGTCCTAGATCCGCCCGCTTTAAGCTTTTGGGCGTATCGCCCCTCCGCTTTGAGGCATCCCATCGAGTGTTGGAAGACTCGTACCTCCTGTTTGATAATCCACCACAATAGCATCACTAGTAGACGTATTAAAGCAGAACATCAATTTGAGCCCACACACACTGTGACAGAATCTAGGTATGCTCGACACGTCGTTGACGCTCTTAGTCAGGTGTTGTTCAGTGCATGATAACGAATGTTTGTAATGTTGCCGGAGACAGTGTGGTAGGGATTATCGTGTAATTATTTACCTGTAACATTTTCGATTAGCCAACATGAGTACTCTACTTCCGGAACCAAAACTATCTACTGGTTACTCTCTTCTTTCTAAATCATCCAACGTATATGCACATCTGCACAGAAACACAAAATTGTTCAAAATCTGTTTATTTTCTATGATCTCCGCACAGAGTAACGGGTGAAACATGCGGCGACAATTTGCTAGAACAAACCTTTATAACAAAGGACATATTGGCAAACTGTCTGTATGTGATTAGCATGTTCTACTTAAGGTGGTTATCACGTATGCTGTGCGAAGTCTTTACGCTCCAAAACATCAGCAAGCCAATAAATTGATGCTTCCGCCTAAAACCTAACAACAACTTTCTACCCAGGATTTACTCTCGACGTGTTATGCGATTACAGTCCCTAAGATTAGTGCAACGACTAAGTAGCTTCTGCTCTCAGACACAATTAACCTTGAGTATCATAGGGGTTGAACGGTATGGATGGTCTTCTAAATCCTTCTGTTAAGGATCACAATGTTTTAATTCAAACTAAACATGCACAATGACAACAGGAACATCTTTACAAACAAAATGCATTGATCGAGACGGCTGCCAACCGTAAAGTAAGTCATCTGTGCCAGTAGCGACAATTCTTCGGATTGAAACAAAGTAAGTTATTTGGAAAAGAGCAATACATCTCATTAATGCATTCTGTATAACTCAGACTATCCGGTAAACCCGGTGTGGTTGTAAATATCTCATAAGATTAGATGGGAACTGACGCTTGCACATTTCCACTTACTGGAATTGTGGTATCGCATAGTCGGCGGCCCTGACTGCCTCACGACCCTCCTTGCCGTAGATGCCTATTCCGACGTTGGCTTGCAGTAACATGGACACATCGTTTCCCCCATCGCCGACTGCTGCGGTCACCGGTCCCCCACCACCTTGTTTGCTTCTTTCCTTCAACCCCACATGAACCAGTTCGATGATAGACGCTTTTTGTAGAGGGGTCATTCGACAGCACAACACCGTAGTGACGCTCATGCATAAATCAAGGAAGGCCATACGAAGCGATGGCTGTATGAACAGAGTGGATTGGAATTGTTAGTGGAAATAAAAAAAAGATGAATTCTCAGTGATTATGAAACGTATAGACAACATAGCGTAGGGAAACGAAGATTTGCTATGGATTCAGTTAATTCGTAAGATTAACCACTTCTCGAATTTATATTAACATACAATGTAGCTGCGAGTTACGCTCATTCAAGGTGCTGTTCAAAAATATTTTGTTCAGCAACTTGAACCTGATAATTTCACATCGAGCAACGGGAGTTACTTTGAATTTTATTGTGTGAACAGCATAAGCTCTCGTTCAATGTCTGATGGACCTTCTAAATTACAATACACATTAAATAAATAATGGTCTACATTTGTATGAAATACAAACAAACAATAAATTATACCGCAACAGGCTTCCAGTATTTGCGCGTGCAGTTTAATCAAACACAAGGATAATGGTAATACTATCAGGTACTCGACGTATAAACCGACGGCGTCGTCCGTCCGCGTGGATGGTTGATTCCTTCAGTAATCGGATGAATACTGAATCTTAGACGTTTTTTAACGTCGATTCTTACTACATTTTCATAGATTGGATGAGTGGCAAGATTTTCATTGTTTTGATAAGGGAGCTTATCAACAAATGGAGCAGATAGAAATGCTATTTGCTTCTCTGTTATATAACTGCACGATTCATCCCAAGACGTGAATCGGTCTTTCGGTTGTAGGACACATTTTTCAGGTAATGAATCTTAGATTTACATGCTATGCAGGTTGTGGAATTAAAAATTACAAAAAGTACCGTTTTAACCCCGTTTCTAAAATAAGTATTCATTAGATGCAATGTGTGATATCTTCTGCTGAACTGTGCGCTGCTAATTTAATGGTCGATTCATTTTTCGTAGCTTGTTATGAGAAACCGTGAGTGCTACAACAATTTCAAGCATGCCTCAAGAAGTGTAGTTTATATTTCCTAATGAAAAGTGAATTAACCAAATAATCAACGGATTTAATGGGAGGACACTATACTACGGTTTGGATGATGTAACCATCTGGTTGCAGAGTTCATGCATTCACATCAGCTGTCCATGTTATAACATTTGGACGTTGATAATCCTAATAGCAGATATATTGGAGGAGGTTAGGGATGTGAAATCAACGATGATTTTGTATACTGATATCATTTTAAACAATGAATCAGAAGCTTCGTCAGATCAAAATGAGCCATCTACAAATTTGGTTATATTTATTGATGATGGAACAAGTGAACGCATCAGAAATGTGGGTCAGTTACACATAAAGACGACTCATTACTACGTTTGAGCTACCAAATGTGGTAGATCGGGGATACGTTACAAAGAGGTCAGAAGTAGATATAATCAATCGAATAGGTTAACCATAGTGCTGGAAGGTACGTAAAGAAGAATCCTAACCTCAGTAAGTTGAAAATGCCGGTGAATGCTAATCAGGTTGATCGTTCCATGTGTCGCCATGTATCGGGCAGTTCGACGTTGTCAGCCAGATTGATAACAAATCTGCCTTTCGTTAAATATAAAACTTCACTGACTAAGCATTACTGTGTAGTTCTGAGTTGTCGTCTGATTACTTTGACGTTCTCCAGCTGAAGTTTACGATGTATGCCTAATATGCGACTAGCAATTACGGAGTCTGATCACGATGTCGTATTCAATGTGGTTTCCTAATGTTAATTCGTTGCTGACTTACCCTATTTCGGAGTTCCGATACTGTCTGTCCGTTAAAGTCCTGTGAACAACCCGTTCAAGTTATTCTAGTCGTATATCTAATTATTCTCCCAGCAGACAAAGAACCTTTAAGACGCATTAGTATTGTACGCAGTATCATTCCATTTCAATAGACATTTGTTTCACTCAAGACTGTACGAACAGACTCTGACTTGCCTTCCTCGAAGGAAGTAATAACGGTGACTTTCAAATGCCGTGGTATCTTTCCTGGTAGACTGAGTTCCATTTCTTTTAGGAAACTGTTTAAGGTAACCTTTGGTCAGTGGTGTAATTCTTTTGGATGCTATTCTATAACTATTCACATCTGTGCTCGAGTGCAGGGTTCTGTGAGAAGGAGTTCACAGTGCCCACATACATCTGTTTTGCGATGAACAGATTTATAACTACGAATGTTGGATACATCTGTAGCTCAGAGATAGAAGGTGAGCCTTAAGCCTCCTCTTCGGCACACATTACATATTATAGAACTGGAAGATTGTCAATACCAGCTTCTAGCCCTATTATCCATCTGACTGTGGAATCGGGCAGGTTGAAGTATTGCTAAAATTAGTAAATTATATGAATGAGGAATTTTCAGTGACGAACCATAACTACTGCAGGGATATACCGGCATGGAAGGAAGCCAATTTGATTTGGATTACAAATAATTATTGACGTGCTGTTATATAGTATGGTTTGGTAAACTAATGTATTTTTGCTAAGTACCAAAAGCTTGAGTACTGTATGATAACAGCGATGTAGTGTTGTGATAAGATATTCACTTGAATGCATGCAGTAGTTGAAATATGGGTTTATGTTATACTTTCCTTACAAGGACGACTTTTGTCCTACAACGACCGACTTCTCTGTACATTCAGGGTGGTCGTTGTATGAACGAAAACGTTACAAAAACTGGGGGGTATTGTACATTGTTGCCGAATTCATGTCGCGCCTGTTAACAAAAGTGCAAAGCGAAAGCACTGTCACCGTCAGTACAAAATGATTTTGGTCGCTTGGTTGAAGAGGGGTACATTCTGGAAGAGTATCATAACATCTGATACAAGTGGGTATCCAGTCTCTGTGATGATACAAATTCAGTTTGTTGTAGAAAACCAGAACATCATCGGTGGGACCTGGAATAACATTCTAGAATCACTCAAATGTGACAATTGTGTAGGTAATCTGATTTGTCCCGAAGAATCTTGTTCACCGTGAGTTTATTCCAAATTGTCTGATAATCGATACGAAACTATTACTGAGAGTCCATTGTGAGGAAGACATAGAAAGAAGGAGTCTGAAGTGTGCATAGTGCACTGACCCCTGGCAGTTCACCTATTCACGTATCATGTTTATCGGTGGTCATCGCTCTGAGGCCAACTTATTCGCGCGATTTGGCACATGCGGTTTAGGTTTATTTCAAAGGTTAAAGTCTATTCCAAAAGATTGATCGTTTCGGCTAGTAGAGACAACTCAGCAATAGAACTCTTCCAAAATGAATGATAGACATTGGTGATATGTGAACAACCTTGAGAGTTGTGTGTTAACGGTAAGGGGTAGCAAGTTGAAAGAAACAAGTCTGACAACCTTGTGAGTACAGCGATAAATTCTTTTTTTCTCGGTTTTCCATCACATGAGCCTCATGCTCACATTTCCTCGTCGGAAACTACACATTAGTCATATCCGCCTAGTCATGCCTGTCCTCCGTTAGATCTCAGACAGGACAAACTGAGTAGAACCCACAATGGTTATTTGCCAACAATAGTGACCTTCAGGCGAATTGCATGGCTCTACAACTGGACTGCACCTGTGTGAATTACATGATACTTAGTGATGCACATTTTTACATACTCTCTGGAACTCTCCAGTTCCTCTCTCTAATGTTTTCGTCACAACCGAATGACAGGCATAATAAGATGTAAGAAGCGTTGGTTAATGGGCCGTGATTGGGTCTTGATTAGCCCGATTAATTGTGGTCAGCGTGCTTGGTGATTAGCGAATCCACACCGAGTGCTGACTTAGTTATTCAAACCGTGATCGAAAATTTTCCAATTCAATTATCAAGTATCTCGACGCCAGGAAACGCAAACATGTTTTATTTGGAGACTAAAAGGAGAAATTCCACTACAAAAAATTTCACACCTGTTAAACCTACTGCAACATGAGATTGGTGCCATGGAATGATTTCATGAAAATACGATTATCTACTCAAATACCTAGGTTATAGTTTGCACCCTGATATCTCGGTGGCACCAGGAGTGTTTCCATGTTCCGAAACATGAATCAATCCTCAGGTAGAGATCATATATGAAATCGGCAACTTGATTTTGGATGACTGTTAACAGGCACTGGGCAGTTTATTACCAGCCCGTAAAGTACTCAAGGATGCAATTCAAACGGAATGACAGCGTTGTGGCATAACATATGCCACCTCACCAGAAACAGGATTAGCTTTCTGGCAAGTCTTCGAGAAAGGCTTAAGTGCCCAGAAATTCCTGCTCTTTAGATAGGACACAGATGTGGCAGTTAAGCATCAGTGTGAACCAAGGATGTATTGCTATCTATGATGCTGGTGATGATACTGATGATTAGTCCCAAACCTGAAAACAGCATCCAGAACGTATTTCATCAAAATAACATCCATAAACTCATTCTTTTTCAATGAATTCGTTTGATTCTACGGCTGTCCTTGTGTTTATCAACATGTGAAAAGCATTATATTTCTCAGAAAGCTGGCCACTTTATTAGGAGCTCTTGTCTGTGACAGGAGCTGTCAGTTTGACTCTCCCGTTTAATGGCCCCACTTCGTGAAAATGAACAACAGCAAAACGGGTCAAAGTTGAACATTATTTCAAGAATGAACACTGCAATACGAATGATATTTTTAAAACATTGTGGCCTTTTCAAACGTTGAATTGTAACTCAGTCACGTGGTGGAGACTACTCATTGAATCGATGACCAACATCACTAACTTCATTCTAATTTTTTCAAGCAACGTTTTCGAGAGCGCTGGTCTACTGTATAAGAGTATATAACTCATAACACAGAAATTATCAGTTCAAAACACTTTCAGCAGACTTATCAACAACTGATAAGCCTCACAAAGACGGATCTAATTGTTAAGGCCAGGTTTGAAAGTAACTGGGTTGTCGATCACTTGAATGAATGAGTCATGTTGTTGTTGCTATTGTTGCACCTACTGCGTTTGTTGTTGTTGTCACTGTTTTTGTGGTTGTAGCTATCGTTATCGTTAGGTTTCTTTTCGGTACTGTTGTTGCTGCCATTCTGTGTACCAAAAATACAGTTGAAAATAAGCAGTGTATGAAACACAGACATGTAATGGACAATCTCGTTGTTACAAATTAAAAAATGTTTGTAGATGGCCGAATATGGTCTGCCTAAATTCATTTTATACTTAGCCTACTTCAAACAAGGGTATCAAACTCAAATTTGACATTGGTGTACATTTTTTTAATCTATACCATTTTACATATCTGTTTCCATTATAAGCACGAGATTTTCCATTTCATGCAAAATCAACTCACTTCGATGCATTAGAATTTCCACGTTAGAATCTTGGACGTGACGGCAAGAACGCGATCACTCCAACTAACCGGAAGGAACAACCAATCTTAATTAGAGCACTTCTGATTGGCTGCTTCGATAGGGGAAGTGGTACGTGTTATTCAAGGCTTGTCAGCGGCTTTGCTTAATGAGAACAGGGTTAGCGATCAAAGTGAAGCACAGATCATCTGACCATGTTCCCACTAATTCATCAAACTGCGGACCGTATTGGTTCTTTTGACAGGTAAAGGGGTGCGAGTAGTTAGGAGTGTCTGTGTATCTCACTTTCAATAGGAGTGAGGTTTAGGGTTGTGATAGATCTCGAGTTGTAATATGAGAGTTAATCAGTTTGTGAGAACATTTTCATTAGTTCTCTTGTATACATGGCTGACGAACGCAATTACACTCGCATCAGTCCCAAAACACGCAGACGTATTATCGAAGCATTCGAAAGGGGCGATGACTGGCGTATGGTTGCTGTTCTGAACGGAGTCAAATGCAATAACGTTTACAAGTGGCTACATGTGGATTGCATCAGTTATAAAGCGCAGCCTCGCAAAGGACATGGAAGCAAGATTCTAACAGAATCTGAGATTGATATGTTGTTGGAGTGGATTTCCATAGACCCGACGTTGACACTGCAATTTTTGAGATTGCGCGTCAAGGCTGAGTTTGAGAAGGAGTTATCGACCACAACGGACAGTCGATACCTAGATGGCCGATGCATAACTGTCAAGAAACTGTGCCAAGTGCCCGTTAGCATGAATTCCAGTGAGAATTCGGAGCTACGGCGACTGTTTGCATATCGACCGATGAAGTGTTATGCAAATTCAAAGACTATTTGCTGGATAGATGAGACAAATTTCAATTTGTTCTGTACGGGGAAAATTCGACGTTCGCTGAAAGGAACGGGACCATGCGTCACTGTATCAAACAGCCGAGGCCGTAATCTCCATTTGATTGGAGCTATGACATCAAGCTCGATAGTAGGCTATACGACGAGGCAGGAAGCATAGAACAGCAACGATTGTAAGGGCTGGCTACGAACCCTGCTAGATCAGATGAAGATCAGGACACCCATGTCAGTTATTGTGCTAATATGCGACAACGCACCGTGTCACACTGACCTGGAAAGTGTGTTTATTGAGGAGTTATATAATGGAGGACAACTCTTACGACTGGCACCCTATTTGCCCATGTTGAACCCAATTGAGAATGTCTGGAGCATGGTGAAAGCAAGAGTTAAAAGGCAACTACAGGTGCACCACGAGACAATAATAAACAGAGATCCTCAAGGTGTGCAAAGTCAACAGGAGTGCAGAATGGGGACCCTGGAAAGAGTAATCATTTCTGCCATGTGCGACATCACCGGGGACCACTGTGCTGGCTTTGTTGGTCATGCCGAACGATGTTGTATACAGGCGATGAATGGTGAAACGATGGGGTCATAACCGTAGACGCCCATCTTCTCAGTGAACGGAAAATGCTCTATTCAGAGCAACCACAAATTGATTTTACACTTCCTACTTTTTGGAAGTTAGCCCTGATTAAACTAATGTATAGCCTATGAGTGTGACTAGACTATGTAAGATTTTCGTTTGTTGTTTGGGCGGTTAAGAACAACCGAGCTATCTGCATACGTTACGTGTTGGAAATGTCTTTGCAACGGAAAACGCTAAAACAATGTTCCGCAGGTTTTAAAAGTAGCATGATTGATGGGCAAAATTCACCGTTTATATAACGAGTGGCCCATAATCTATTCAAATATTCAACGAGGCTTGACTACGTGGATTCTGCTGGCTAAAGTGTTAATTTTTGTGAGTACAATCAACCCTGTTGTGTAAGTATCATGTCTTACATTGATAATTAGCTCATGAAACCATTTGTTATGAACCTTATACGACTTGAAACTAATTGAAAACGGAGGACAGATCGACGGTTGGAAGATAGCAACGAAATTACATCTCTCAAAATATTCCCACAACTATGTACAATGCAATGTAGGGCGAACTGGTATGATAAACCGATGGAAGTTGTACTCTCTTGTACACAACGGCAAGCCCAACACTGTTCTGACTGATCCTCGGGTCGGGTTGGTTGATTATTGTTGAGTTTAGATGCCAACTAAAAATGAGGTCAACAAAATATTAGACCGAGTTGCCAGGGCACCATTTAATGAGTGATGTGGAGTGGTGACACAGGCTTCTTTCTCAGTCTAACCTGGCGACCACGGGGTGAGGAGTGTTACCGAACGAAGTTCTTATTACGTTGCTACATCGTAACGATAGAAAAACATGAATGTTTTGTGTGACGAAAGGCATGTATTGGGTCTTCTCTATTCCTTGTTGCCGAACGATTCCCAGTCCAACGATTGTTTCAGAAGGACACAATAGCGCAAGTGGTGTTGTTTGGTTGACTTCGGCCATGCAGACCATGAATGTTTTATTTTTTTCTACGGTTACGATGTAGCAAAGTAATATGAACTTCGTTTGGTAACATTCCTCACCCCGTGGTCGCCAGGTTAGACTATGAAAGAAGCCCGTGTCACGACCCTGTATTACTCATTAAATGGTGTCCTGGCAACTTGGTCTAATATTTGGTTGGCCTCAAAGCCAGTTGAAGCTATTGACTGCATCCCTAAACTAGGAAATCACTAAACAGGGTTAGACTGCAGGAAGATCTTCATGCGTGATTGGTGTAATTCGAATAGTGTAGTATCTGACCCACTTCATGATGTTATCTTAACCAGAACAGATCGGAATTGTGAATGGGAAACATTTGTCACCATAGTTAATTAAAGGCACATGCCCAGATTAAGAAAGATCAACACCATACTCATGACCGATAACAAAATCTGATGAGGTGCTACCAAAGTCCATACTTATGCAAATGATTAATTGGCATCCACTGTGTTAGTTTTCCTGACTGCTAATGTGTGTGTGAGTTCCTGATCTACATAACCATTTATGGAAACTTGATTGTCAGAATCAAACTTCTCGATCTATGTGATGGAAAACGTAACAGAAAAGTAACATGCTCACATTTGTGACTGAGTAATTCATGAAGGAATGCAGGGCAATATCCCAATAAACAATCAAAGATGAAAACACCACCAGTAACTACAATGGTTGTAATCCCGTTATCTAATGTCGATCAATTGTTATATTGTTTTTCATAAACTATCGATATAATGTGGATGAGCGATCGCGCTATACTACTCCAACCGCTACTATTCAGTAGTGAGGCAGGAGCATGGAGTTTGACACTGAAGTAGCCGCGAAAAAACACAAGAAGAATCACTGAAATGCAGACTAGCATGAAATGGTCCTTGGTACATAAAGGAACTGAGCATTGGCGTCCACGGTAATCGTGACGTTCTGAGACCAGTGTCATACACAGATGAGTGTTTTTGTTTGTAGTCATGTTGAAACGCATAACTCATGTATTGGCCTTCTGAATAGACGATCTTTCCGCCATCCGCGTTCTTGCTCACAACACTTGTAGTATGATTATTAGCCTACCCTTTACAATGCAGTATTGTTTTTGTGATGTACACGAACTACACACAAATAGTCGTCACGTTAAGACCCAGATCTTCAAGTCCAGCAATAACGGAAATATTAAAATACACAGACGTGAGAAGTTCAAGTGTTTAGTTTTTACTAACAACCAAAAGCTTGGTCGACAGTCAGTGTCTTGGTTGTTTATAGTCCTTTTTCAGGATCCAAACAAGGCTGGACCTATTGGTGTGGTGAGGTAGAAAGTACAGGCAGAAGCATTGCACCTGACTACCGACACTGAGAGGGCTACCACTGACAGATCATCTGGAGCGAACGCTCACTGTGACACCACTCATGTGAAATTGACACTGACCGAAAAACACTTATCTTCGTAAAATGAATGACGTTGATTGGACATCACGTCATTTGCTCTCGGGGAAGTACCGTTGTCAAACACGAGCCACTATGTACCAAGTAAATGCAAGGGTGACAACATAACACCACATCCATCTTCGGCAAACCGCTCACCGTGCAACGGCTACTCCGGCATAGTACTCAGTTAACTGGTTAAGGAGAAATTACAATCATAATTATGTGTTTTCCCTAGTTACAAGTTGAACTGAATTCAACAGATGTCCGAATTTTACATGATTCGCTAGATTGTAAGCGTCATTGGTGTAACCCTGTGAGCCACAGTGACTCGAATATATTTTGGGTGACAGAATTACACTCTATGACCCTGGATGAAAAATACCTAGTTTTGATTACTTTAACCATCTGTCAATGAAGTGCAGACGGTGTCCTGACTCGATTGGGACAGATGTAGTTGTAGGTTCTCGTAATGTGTACAAACTCCACTGTTTGATCCGGTATTATGTTATCAAAAACGGTTTGTTTAGGCTGGATGTAACCGACCAATCAAGCCATCGCCAATTGATGGACCAGTGACCTAGTTTCTTTGCCATAAGCTTATCGGTATCTCGATTTAACTCTATTAACTCCACACATAATTGTACCGGCTTGAAGATGCATTATCAAAAACATATGTCCGCCCATATGCCTTCAATCACTACAACAATTTCCTCTCCAAACTCTATCGGTTTGTTTCAACGCTATCATTGTACTAGTGTGTTTATGTTAAGTCGATATACGCTGTCTTCCTATCACAATGTTAGGTTTTTGTCGTCAGATACTTGGATAAATCCGTTTGAAAAGTTTTAATCCTTTTACAAACTTGAATAAGGCCAAGACTGTTATATAAGATGTAAGCTCAAACTACACTGTTCGATCTCGTCAGTTACCTGTACAGAATGTTAACCGAGTGGGTATAGAAATGGGTGCGTACAAGCAAAACAGTAGAGTTTAGTTCAGTGTATGACGTCTGAATATTTGAAATTGTAATCCATGTGCGAAGAATTGGCATAATCAGTCAAATACGGTTATATGAACACAGTAGGGAAGTGTGTAAAACAAGAATTGAACAATGATGGAATGAGACACTAGGACTGGTTCATATACAATGGATTACGGAAGCAGTGCTAAGTTCATGACCACCCGTTTCTGAACACACAAGGGTAGTGTACTAGGGTTTAGAGCTAGCACCTCAGAAAAAGATAAAGTGCTTTTGTTCATAGTCTGAAAACAACACAAAAACCCTTGGGGGACCGTACTGTGTGACCAGATTCGAGCAGATGTTTTGTTGTTGCGTTCTCATTTGTCTCAGTGCTTGGTATTCAGAAGCCATTTCGGGAGGTGTTCTGAGCTTCGGGTGAGTAGTATCCTCACTAAACGGCCTACATACTGCAATCTGCAAATACAGGCAAATTCGTAAATTAGGTTTGATTTGGAGAGAGATGGTACTGGATCTTTTCTTGGAGTTCCTGGCACGCGTGCTGTTGAGTGCACTACAGTGAGGTTCTGCTGTATGTGTGCGGTTCATTGCTGACTTCAGTCTTCGTTCTATCAGAAGTGTCCTATGATGACTGCTGGAAAGTACTGATAGGATCATCGGCTTACGAGATAGTGTTGTGACGGCTGATCGGGTGTCTACTGGTGTAGAATCGTACGGGTTAATAATCCGCCTGATGAAATTAAACTCCTCAGACACACATTCATCCTAACAGATATTGAAAACTCTGCGGCATCCGGTTTGAACGAGCCCACGTTCATAAGTAACTGATGCAAAAGTTTCTGAGTACAACAGATGACCATTCTATGTATTTTTTCGAAAAGAATACCTTTACGAAGATCGCCATCTTCTCGTCTGGTAAGCCGTACATTCAAAATCGGTAACTGATTCATCTCTTCGATTTCATTAGTAAACTTAACACTGGGATGCGGACTTCTGAAGTGTATGCAGGCAGGTCCAATGTGCCTGTTTGTTTCATAAGTTGAAATATTGCGTCCAGGTATGTTTTGTGCAGAAAAAAGCATACGTAACATCACCAACTGAGACGATTGACATTATGTATGATTGGGTAATGGAACCTCATGTTAAACTTGATCTGTTTGTCTTTCCTCCAAACAAATTTCTTAATCTGTGCGTCAAAAACGTAAAACTTTTATTCATTGGACAGTTCTGTCGCCAAGTGGATGTAACAGCCATGGATCTGTGGTGATTTCTTTTGAAAAGAAAACTCAAAATATCATAAGCTTAACACACATGCACAAAAGATGCGTGGGCGCAATATCTGTAATTAACGAAAACAATTAATCTCAAAAACTCGCATCCCAGTGTGAAGTTTACTAATGAAATCGAAGAGATGAATCAGTTACCGATTTTGAACGTACGGCTTACCAGACGTGAAGATGGTGATCTTCGTAAAGGTATTCTTTTCGAAAAAATACATAGAATGGTCATCTGTTTCACTCGAAAATTTTTCCATCAATTACTTATGAACGTGGGCTTGTACAAACCTTATGCCGCAGGGTTTTCAATATCTGTTAGGATGAATGTGTGTCTGAGGAGTTTAATTTCATCAAGCGAATTATCAGTCAGAATGGTTAATCCTTACGGTTTAGTTGAAAAACGTCCAAAACCAGTGGACACCCGACCAACCGCCACAACATTATCTCGTAAGCCATCTAATCTTACCTCAAGAAATAATGAAAATGTTTTGAAAAACGGTATTTCCGTCTAAATTCCCAGGAACATGGTAACAGATTTCCAGTTCAACGTTCAATTCCAGGCTATACGTGTTCACAATCGACCACCCATGCGAAAGATCAGTATTGATGTATCGGGTAATACGTGGTGCATTGTTGTAAAAGAAAACCTTTTGTCGTCAACCCCTCGTTAACTCTTCAGTGGAGAGAAATACATGTTCTTGACTTCGGGAATGTGATCGAAATAATGTTTGTCGGAACAACGACTAAACCGCTTTAGAATAGGCTTTCTGTGAAGTTCCATTTAAGGGTCAAGCTTAGAGTGTAATATGTTTGCGTGGTTTCAGGATAAACTCACATGCAAAGCGTGTGCTAAACTATTTCCATCAATTACCAGTCCAACTGATTCACCGGATGCGCCAACTTTTGAACGTCCTCTTCTATCTGGTTTACGTGGAGTTTTGTTGTCTTTCAAATGTGGGCTAACAAACCGCATGAGACGCTTGCGTAATTTCAATAGCTTCTTGTGATCGAGTGACTTCCCCTTGGATTGTGTTTCCTTTTTCAGGTCCGCTGCTGTCATGATAACTTCATCAACTTCTTCTACAGATGGACTGTACACACTTTCAACGATGATGGCAGGGGATTCATGTCTCGGTTGCTTACGCCTGCGTTTCTGCAATCGGCGTTGTTCGTTTCTCGCATCCAATCCACTCAGATGTTGAAAGAGTTGATAGGCAACTTCCTCATAGTTTGAACAGCCTGTGAGTCGCAGTAATGTCATTCGTTCAGGGAAATGTCCTGCAGCCTGGCTAACGGTCACAGCGGTCTCTTCTTTGTCTCCCGTTAACACCCATATCTATAGAGGGTATAAACGTACAATGATTAAAACTGTTTGAACTATGTATTTTTTTGGAAAAACGATCCAATATGCACCCCGAATTTAACTTGATTGTTTAGTAAACTCCCCAATCTTTCAAACCATGGGTGATATTGTTACTGATATATTTACGGCTGCTTATTCCACAAGATTGTTTCAGGTACAGTATCTAAATGAAACATTTTGGGTTTCTAATAAGCAACTCTCAGCGTGATGTGAACTGTTGTGAAATGATAACCTCAAGATAAATATCTTAATCATGTAATTACGAAACACTCAAAACTCAAAAACAAAGACATGTTTATAGTCAATCAGGATGTCCATAAAACAGTTATTCACAATTGAGGTTAGCATATCACACGTTGAAAGAAAGTGTCGCGTGGTAGACCATTAGAGAGAGAAAATCAAAACTAGGGAAATATGAGTGACATTAGACGACCGCAAGTTACTAGAAAACAGCAACTGTCTTACAGAGAAACAACAGTACTTACGATTGCTATTGGACGACAAGCGTTTCGCATCCAAATTGACTTGTTCGCTGCAACGTTCACAGGACCTTGCCTTAAACGAATCGGCAGTTTAAATCTGGCACGTACTCAAAGAAATCCTTCTATTCGCCGCATGTTGCAAACAAATTCTATACAGCAGCTAATCGCCGTTCTGGTTTGGTTGGGACCGATCAACCACAATTCCGTCTGCAGTAGATTGTGCGTGAGCTGTGATTGGCTGAACATTCTTCAATCAAGAAATCGATCCAGTTCAGTCAGAGTATAGAAAGTACCGTATAACAGATCACAGTACACACCAAATTTATTGTGGTCCGCCAATTAGCACCGGTTTTTATCCCCAAACTGCTGGTAGTTCTCTGCCCCCACCTTAGAAGGTGACCTAATTTATGCACACCGTCGCATAGTCCTTCACCGTCGATGACGCTGCTCATAGGACAGGTGATCTATTGGAGGAAAACATCGACTCGTGGCTCGACGACTAGTGGGTCAAACTTCGTTCAGACTAGATTTACGTGCTAAATTTTATATTGGACAAGACCATTCAGTGCGGAGCGTCAGATCGAGAGTCTGAACTAGGATACGAAAGACGTTTGTCTCTCTAGTCAAATGCAAGCCGTGTTTTTAACATAGCACCCGTCAAATCCCTTGTTCAGAATGCACTCAGTGACGTCTCGATCGTCAATTCAATCTATGTAGTTCGGTCGGCAACATAAAAGATTTGGTCTGAAGCAATTCTATCCGTTACATCTTCATTCCCGTGGTGTTTAAATGGGTTTCTGATTACTGATGAATAGTCGGGGATTTGGTTAATTTCAAGATTGAAATGTCTGTGGGAATGTGACGGCTGGGATCAATCGTAAGTGATGTTCAACTTGGATTTCTGATTATCTGAAATTACAGTTTTTCATTCCAATTAGAAGTGTTCGATTGCGAAACCTGGACTGCATCCAAATAAACGAAGTCCTACTAAACAGAAAAAATGTAAACAGACCAGCTGGCGACAAATCAACCCAATAGCAAATCACAACTATCGACAATAAGAATCCTGCTGAACTTTTGAAAGGAAACTTCTCTGAATACATTGGAGGATTCACCAGTCCGGATGTAGTTGCATATTTTATATAGTACATGCATCATTAACCCCACCCTGTTATCCTGACCAATTTCTTGAGTTTTTGCCATGTACTAAAAGGTATGCATCTGAACTCTAAAGGAATGCGACTATTTCCAACAGTGCTTTTGTATGTGAAATTGAAGAATAGCAAAAATTTCACGTAATACGCACTTTTAGGGAACCACATCGTTCACCCTCCCCTCTCCTAAGTTACTACGTTTCCAGTGCGGTTTATGTTGTTATACTATCTGTTAACTGAAAATTGTGATAACGGTTTTTGTCATGTGAACGGAATTCGTGATATCGTTGGCTATCTATAGAACCCGTCTAGAGCTGCAGGGTGTCACTATCTGGAAAGCAGATCAGTTTGAATTCGCCCTGAATGGGGTTTCTATAGATAGCTATTTGAATATGTTCAACCTGAATTGTAGACTTGCTTTGATATGTGTGTTGACCACTACATTTAAGATACCTATTGGTTCGTGTTTGCCAGTTGATCTTTCTCTTTTAATTGTATATAAGTGTAACGTTGAAATGACCGGACAGCTTTGATTCGTAAGAAACCATCGCGCCTTGGAATGCTGAAACAACGGGATGGCTGAGTAGACACTGAGGATGTGGCGTTAACGCGTGTACGATGTTACGCGAGTGTTAATATCTCATTCACTCATATGATTAGACTCAAATGGAGAAGATAAGCGATCAAATCATGGTATGTGGATGGTCAAGGGCGTGGAGGTATCGAAACAAACGGAGGAAAACACAAGACATTGGGGAGCACTTTGGTAGGAGATGGTGTTGCTCACACACAAACCTCCCATTAACAAACAAATCATTCCTGGATTGTTGTAATGTGAACACGACCGTTTGCATCTGTGATCTCGTTAGAATGTATGTCACTTACGTCAAGTTGCTGAATAAAAATTCTTTCTTCATTCATCCTTAGCACACAACAGTTTGTGTCGTGATTTGGGATGAAGCTTCTGTGACCACAGCCGTTTGTACGGAGCGTCTCGGAGAACTTCGAGGACTAGGCTGAGGTGACCCGAGTCAGGTCCTCTGGACGTTCTCCAAAAGAAGGACAAAAACAAGTCTAAAAGCAACCCGAAAAGGCTCTACGAAATTCAAGTGAGCCGTCATGAGAGAGGTTTCAATCACCGGTTTTAACAGACCTGATGACTGCCAACATGCAGCGTGAGGACCCAAGGGCGTCCAACATATCCCACATGGTAACACTTTGTTTTACGATGTCTCATTGTTAGCAGCGTGGCCAAGTGCTCTGCGGAGTATATCATTGATTCAGAACAGTGCTTGCCACCGAGATGTCCACAACGGGAAGCAAAGCACGATCACTCTCATCGCCTATCACCTGGTGTTATAAAAGTTGGCTGATGTGGTTAACTGGCAGTTAGCCAGATTAAAACGGACGAAACAAGTGAGCTAAACAAATTTCGAATTTCAGCGAAGAAGCTCTGTCAACAGGTAGCAAATATGGAGTTGTGAGAGATGGAGGAGAATTATGGCGATGTATTTTATCAATGCGGAAGATTTGTTAATCAGCGAACAGTAAGACACTGAGTAAGAAAATACACTACCTAACCAGATGATTTGAGAATTTATCAACTAACTGTACAAATATACTGGAAATATCACTCCTGTGACAGTTAAATGGCCAATTTCAGCCCTCAATTAGTTCACTCTTGGTCCAAATTGATGTCTTGTTGCTAACACTTATTACAAGATTTACTAATGTTAAAAGAAGCATGTCTTGTGAATCATCTCATCATCAGCTCACTTGTTTCGTCCGTTTGAATCTGGCTAACTGCCAGTTAGCCGCGTCGTGTGAACGTAGCAGCGAACAAGTCAATTTGGATGCGAAACGCTTGTCGTCCAATAGCAATCGTAAGTACTGTTGTTCCTCTGTAAAACAGTTGTTTTCTAATAATTTGAGATCGCCTAATGGCTCTCAGATTACTGTTTTTCGGGCGTCACTTGCATTGCATTATTCTGCCACTCTTGGTTCTACAAATTAAAGACAGTGCCATAGAATTGGACACCCTGGCCGGAAAGTTATTTGCCATGGCAACGTGTGAATGCAGACTACTGTGAACCAGTTCTCGGTGAATGTTTCGTGCTGGTTTTGATTGATTCGTACTCACGATGACTAGAATTATTTGTTACAACTTGTTTATTGCAGTTGTTGCCTTCCCATTGCCTTCTTCTTCGGCCGCTTTCGAAAAATTGCACTAGACTCGAGTTCCTCTCGTGTTATTCCCTGTCGGTAGTGCATATCCTTGCCACGGCCAGGGTCAAAACTCCGGTCTCGCTTTCATAAGGCAACCGTGTTGATTTTGGCGACGCCGACCTCACATTAGGCACGACCGAAATGTTATATCTGGAATTTCAACCATTTTCCCTTTTGAGTACTGGTCAGGTTGCCTGATAGTTTCGATAGGAGACATGGAGACACGTCTCTTTTCGAATGAGGCTGACTGAAAAGTCTATCTGGATGCGAAATCTAAGGTCAAACGTGAGTGATGTCCAAATTACAACTTCTGAATATGTCTAGAAAACGCAAACAATTATTAGCCTCAAATTCACATGTTACCTTCACATGAGGATGACAACTATTGAAACGATTCACTAGGTTATCTATTGGTTGTTTGGATTGACTGAATATTAGTGTATCATCAACGTATCGTTTGTAGTATGGTAGATTCGCTTTACCTGCGACTAACTCTTGTTCAATCCTCAACAGGAAAACGTCAGCTAAGATGGGCCCTAGTGGATTTCCCATGCCTCTCCCCATCTGCTTGGCGGTAACAGCAATCGAGAAAACGGAAGCTGACGTTTTCAATAGATAACAGTAACGTTCCACCCATAATATCGTTAGGCAGAGGTAAAGTAATGTGGCTTGTTTCAACGAGCTCACAAATATAATAAACTGTCTTGCGCAGCGAGGCATTTGTGAACAGTGACTGAACGTCTATGGAACACATTAACTCACTAGCAAGAACACGGTCTAGTAAGGACTTCATTCGACCAAGCCAGGAAAAGTTGCACAGCTAATACAGTCAACGAAATGTGTCACACTCTTGAAGACATTAAAATCAGATGGTTACCCGCAGTGGATTAGAGAACGGTTCGGCAAACCACAGATCAACAGCCAACCCGTTCATCTAGCTGAACGGAAAGCTGTATTCATTCGACTTCTTTCCAAGGGCGACGACATCTGTTTACTCTTGAAAAATCGATTAGTTTCTGTTGTTAGATGAGTTGTTACGCGTCTGAAGTAGTTTTGTTAGCTATGAACGTGGATGACGCAAGGGTTATTCAGGAAAACAACACATGGGTTATGTGTTTTAACAAGACAACAAATAAAAACACTCATCTGCCTACGGTACTGGGCTCAGACCGTCACGGTTGCCATAGACGCCGATGTTCAGTTCTTTTACGTACCAAGAACCATTTCACGCAATGTTGCACTCAGGTGTTTTCTCTTGTATTTTCTCCTACGGTTACTTCAGTGTCGAGATCCATGCTCTTGTCCCACTAGTGAATAGCAGTAGTGCGAGTAGTATAGTACGATCGCTCCCCCTCACTACAGTAGTGTTCAGTTTTGATGCCACCATAATATCAATGCCCGCTATCAATGACCGCCCACCTCTCCACCTCATCTTTCACTGCATGTATCAGTATTCGTGTGGGTGTGACGGGAAGTGACGTGGAGGTTGCTGCAAGTCAGAGTGATATAGCATTTGCCTAAGTGAGTGTGTAGCCGCATCAGCTGACCCGTTGAAAGGTGTGCGGATTTGGCCGAAAGTCACTGGCTTCACCCACTGTGCGCTATCCGCTCCAGACATATCGCGGGACTGACAATCCGTCGGCACTCTCAGTCATCTTTACTCACCCGGCTAAACGCTTACTCCACTTTGCCGAGACAATTTCTATCAAACGATTGAAACCGCCATTGTATGTGCAAAGGAAACAGCCTATTAGATTAACACTACCTTGATAGTGCCCGTGGGTTTTTTCATACCTGGACAGGACAGTCCGTAACTGACACTTTTATACATATTTGGTAATTTTCATTTCAGCATTATGTGTTTGATAAGATGCAGATCGAATAAAGTTTTGAGCAGTATACCACTACTAGCTTGTTTTTTTCACATTTTCGTATTTATTTTGTTGTACTTAGCCAGATGATGAAACACATAAAGCAAGTCATGTTTGTTACGTTGTCAGGTGATATCATGTTTCTCAAATGAACACGGAGATGGTCAACAAAACCCACTATTTTCAGTTTAACAGTCAGTGTAGTCTAGAGTCAGTAGTTTAGAGCTAACATATTCTGTCAAATAGCATAGAATCTTAGAAAAAATGACATTTTTCGGTGTTCACATCGTCCTAAAAAATAAAGATTTGCTTGTTCTCACATTGATATCGGCTTGGCAAATCCTTGTGTCTTACATGATGGTGAGTGCTACAAATATGAACTGTAGCACGGATCGCAAATAAAGATAGCTGCCATAAATATGGCAGTCTTCAATATCTGAACGGTGAAAAACACATGAACCAATGTCAGAACCGAGTTCATGCTTCGGGGTGTTAAATGTTTACAATACTAATAACTTTGGATGATTACCAGTGGACAATCAGATAAATTGGCAGTGTAAAATAGCTGTGGACGGATGAGATGGATACTTCTGTAGACCTTCTGCCTTCTGTCGAACAGGAAGTTTTTTCAGTCACAACCTTGACATTTATGCACTGTTGTGAGCCTTGAAAAAGGTTATTTACAAGTTATTACTCTAGGTGTTTCCAAGTGATACAGTGCTGTGTTCCTAGACCCCAAAGAAAGACCAATTTTGATTATTAAGAGTAGTCATGTATGTTTTCGCTTAAATACTGTTCAATTACGCTCACCTGAATTCCGGCATCTCTCAGATCTTCCAGACATTCTTTCACTCCCGTTTGAAGCTTATCTTCTACACCGGTAACACCCAGCACCTCCAAACCCGACTCAATTCTCAGCATACTGGTCTTCAGTGCCACTGACCTATCCTTGCCCAACAAGCTGAGTGCGGCACGGTATTCCGCGAGTAGCTGATGATACTCCTCAGCGGGTAATTGACGTGTGCAGTAGACCAAAGTTCGAAGACCTTCAAGAGCGAATTCAACAGCTTTATCCTGAGCCAAAGTCCGGCTTCGGCTATTTGAACCACTGCATGCCTGTCAATATAGAGCAAACAGCTTAACCAGATCATAATGAGATAACCTGACTGAAAATTAGTTAAGTTGGAAGTAGTGGAGCTCAAACAAACGGTAAAACAGCAGGTGTATTTATAAAACTTTTCATTTTGTTGGGTAGAAGTCGTTGAAATCGAGATCACTGTCAAATTTGGAGCTGTAAAAATCTTGTTCCTCAAAGTTATAGCTCAGGTTCAATCCTTAGGAGTGGGTTAAGTGTAAGAGTAGTGAGAGTGGTGAACTCTTTCCAATTTAACAGGTTAGTGTTGGTTTTGTTTAACCCAACTGAACTTTGGCCGCATGTGTATGCGAAAAAATGTCCCACACTAATTAACAGACTAGACAGAACCCAGACGCCTTCTGAAAACAACGAATCGGAAGCTCTTTGCTTCCGATGTCAATAAGCAATAACTTGGTAAATTTCCAGTAACCTAACTTATATTTCGACAGCGTTTAAACAGTACGGGGATTCAATCCAGACGTTCCATATATGTCACTCCTGACAGGTGCACGAAACAAAAGGAGGGCTGATAGACTAGGTGGCAGGCAGACTTGGATCAGTTGAGTGTACACTTCGCCATTTACTCTGTGTCCTCTGGATGGGTGAATATGTGCGTTACAGATACCTGGTCACGTATCTGCGATGCACCTTACACAGGCATACACTCATTGCAAATGGCAGCTATTATTAAATGGTATGGTCTTCTGTGGGGTTGGTGATTATATGCGTAAATGATAGGGTGATTAGACTAGTGTGATTGACGTATTAGGCATTCTAAGAGAATGGTCATTTACTTTCTGTAACAGTGTTTCCTATTTAATCTCTGAGCTAGCGAGAGGATTCGCTTAGCTGACGACGCTTACTGTTGACGATGGAAGGTTCCGCAAACGAAAGAACTGTTTACCTAAGCATCCTTAGATTATGTTACCGAGTAAACGATTGCACATCTTATAACACAACCCTAAACAGACATTTGGTTGAAACGCTCTTTTGCAATACAGTGCCAAAATCTGTTCATACGATAAAAATAACTGAAGATAAACTACTCAAATAAAATGTTTACTAAAAGAAATATTTTTTTGTGTCAGTACCGCCAGATGTAGGCTATCATACTCGAACCATATTGGGATCGTGAAACACAAGTTAAGGCATACATTTAAACTTGGGAACTGGCTGAAACTGATCGGATTTCAGGTAAATTCGTTGCCTTATGGTCGTATATATAAATTCACCTTCCGATATGAATCACTATCCATCCAAACCACAGTGCATTGTCCGAGGTTTTTGGTGGACATGCGCAATCAGAATCAAATTTGTCTATATTTTCTCAAAAAGGATTAAGTCAAGCGTCCGGTAAATTGTTGACAGCGTCAGATTTTGTGGACCAGGGATAGTCTTA
This sequence comes from Paragonimus heterotremus, assembly GCA_013368495.1. Taxonomy (NCBI): domain Eukaryota; kingdom Metazoa; phylum Platyhelminthes; class Trematoda; order Plagiorchiida; family Troglotrematidae; genus Paragonimus; species Paragonimus heterotremus. Next base: position 48,511 of record LUCH01001385.1, read on the forward strand.
TTGGAATTATTGTCGTCACTGATAATAACATATCCAGATTTGAATCGTACTTGTAGATAACGTGGCTCGAGGTAGTGCTCATACTATGTTAGTTCGTTATGTAAATTTCCACAGCATTATTATAAGCCGATGCAATGAAACTACCCATGTAGCTGAAGCAATTGACGTTCTAAAAAAAGCCTACAACTAACAAATATTGGGTCAATACCAACCGAAGACTGTGTCAATGCTACATTGTGATATTCCGAAGCCCATACCACATCAGTCACATCATTTGATTGGTTGAGTACGATCTCTGTAGGAAAACATGAGTAAAGCAATATTGTCCGCATACTCAATGTCAGTCAGTCTATTAACCATCACAAGCTCCAATGTAACGTTCTCAAAACCGTCCAACGATCCTTCCACAATATCATGCATCGCTTAGTTGAACAATAACAAAAACAGCTATCACTAATGTTGAAGACCACTTGGAGTGGAAAACGTTCGAAGTCATCAGCATCACCATCATAGACAGCAACACATCAGTGGTTCACACTTATACTTGAATGCCACACGGTCCTGAAAAGAAAGCAAGCCCCGTACAGAAAAAAGGGGAGAGGAGAGTGTAATGAAATTGGACTGGAGTGGTTTCTTGATTGGTGAAAGTTCAGGCAATAAATGCCCACGCACAAGCTGCTACAGACGGAATTGTAGTCAAACTGGCATCAACCAATCGCAGACGGCTATCAGCTGCTGCTGAATTCGTATGTGTTTCAAACAACCGAGTTGCCAGATGTAAGTTCGTGAAACAACACAGCAAAAAGCTGGCCAATCAAAACGTGAGGAGGCCTGCGTTTAATAACACTCGTAAATACTGTTGGTCTTCTATAAAAAGCTGCTGTTTGTTTAGTAATAAATTGAGATTGCTTAGTGCAGCTCGGATTGCTGTCTTGATTATCCTCGATTGGGTATCCCAGTACACGACACCAGGAGACTGCGGTTTGTCAGACTCCGACTTATTGGCCTGTCTGGCATCAGTGATTCTGTCGGTGTGGTCGCTACACCATCCAGTTGCTCTCCGGGACCTCCCAATGTTCCATCCACAATATCATTCATCACTTAGTTGAACAGTAACAGGAAGAGCTGTCACTATCGTCGAAGACCACTTCATGTAAGAAAGTCCAAAACAGTTGCCCATATCAGATCGAGTATATGACAACTTCGAAAAATAGACGGATTTCTTCGTAACTCACCATACAAAAAAATTTCAATGCCTTACTGTGTACCACAAAGTGAATGTATAATTCATGTCACCTGTGATCAGGTCGAAAACCTACCTGTGGGCATGAACAACGAGATATTCTACGGGAATGTGGTTGCACCGAAATGAACAACTATCTTTAATGAATTAACGACAGCAGTAGATAACAACGACCTACTTAACCTGTGTCCATGTTTGAGTTGCACACGATGGTCCTCACATGGCACACTGTTGTCTTCTCACTTAAGATATGTAACTCGATAAATGACGTCTGCGATAGGGCACAGTTGTATGATCCCACTGCAAATTCCATCGTGCGGCATCCGGACACCGAGCATACCACTCGCTTACTTCTACTCAGCAATATTTCGACCAACTTATGTGTTCATATTAACAGCAAACAAAATGATGTCCAAATATGGTCAAAGTAGATAGAGTAAAGGAGGCATTTGGCAGCATTTGAATCGTTATATTTGTCGGTTGTCATACAAATATGGCATGTAAACATGAGCTTTCTCGTCTGTGCAGGGGAATTCTGAACGAATTACCATGCCTGAAGACATACAAGGGACAATTCACTGAAATCTAATTGAAAAATCTCTACTCAGTTCGACTCACACACCAACTCGATTTCCAGACCCGGCTTCGTGCTCACCAGATATCCTGAGAAATAACTGCTGATACATAGCATTGTCCGAATACGCGTTCAAATGGATGACAAGGCTAAGATCGTTGAGGCACACTTCAGAGATACAGCACACTGTCAGTTCCAGAATCGAGGATGGGCTGTTCAGATGAGGATAGTTAATTGTTTGTTAGAGGTAACTACTATTACAGTCAACAATGTTTGACGGTTTTAATTTGGAGAGATGGAATATAGAAGTAGAGGAGAAGGGGCCGCAAACGTGTGGGCTGGTCATTCAGTGCAATCGTAACTTCTGATACTGTCTGATCGTCTATACTGCGGCACAGGACTGACTTGGAGGATTTCTGTTTCAGTCGCTGACTGAAATGTCTGAACTGCGGGACAACAGGATCCCTTCCTCAGCCTCTAACTTCAAATGCCTACTTGCGAAGCAACAAAGTGTAAAGTATTTCGGAAGGCCTACACAGAGTCATTGACTTTAAATTCCCATTTGCCTTTGAAAGAGGCTTGCTTTATCTCAGAATACAGCGAATAATATATTGGTGTGTAATTCTGACAACCATTCTGCGTACTGGGTGACTTCGAAATTATATTAGGCTTTAGAAAGACATCTAAATGTTTTGAACCATACCTAACCAGGCTCCGTTGGTCAGGGTCAACCTGTGGGTGATCTAACTGCAGTTTGTTTGAAGGTACCTTCTATAACCTCCTTCCATTTTATTCAGAAGAAAGCAGTACCACTACTATGAGGACAGATTCGCCACCTAAGCATTTCTATGTGATTATTTATGATGACCCGCTAACGATTGATAACGAAAAATGACTAGCGCACGACTATACGAATCATGGACACGTCGCACAGAACGTAACGATACCCGCAAACCCCAGAAAAACACAAATGACCTTGACCCTCGGTCAAGAATTTATTTGCTCTCAAACCAAAGGCAACATAGCAAACTACCGTCTGCATATATATGGTCTGTGGACAGCCTTGGAGAATCCCGCCTGAAGTGATGCATCAAGAGTTGGATGGGCCAGTCAAAGACAGAGGAGAAACGTGCACCAAAATTAATGTTTAACAAATTATGACTTAAAAAGGTAAAATTCAAAGTCACTAATAATTTTTTCGGAGATATTTCGAAAAATAAACGATTTTCCTGGAAATTAGACTTTCCCCAACATCAGTTGTGTAATGTACCACCTGATAATTGTGACTGAGTTTTGTGCGTCTGTTTCCCTTTAGCTTGTTTAACCTGGTTGTACATGGTAACACCAGAGTCGAGCTCAATTCGACCCTCCGGATTCGTGCGGTGCATAAGCGTGACAACCAGGTCAAGGCAGCTGTGTAGGTCAAGGTAGTAAACAACAGGTCGACTTTATATAACCTTCCACAAGTGATCATCAGTTCCTCTATTTTCCCAACATTTTTGCGTTTCACGTAATGCAACACCAGAGTAACCACTTCTTCTTGGGTACTATCCTCGTTTGCTGCCACAAGTCGACCAGGACAGTATATTTTATGCATTATGCTAGTTTTGCATCGGACATAGACCAACACTGTTTAATCGTACAGCCCAATAAAATGCTCTACAGCTTCAAGAAGATCTGCCCATCATATATGGTCAGGATGGATCATGTTTAAACGAATTCGGATTATAAGACAGGTCCAAGACAAATGCATCTATATTCATAGCAAAAAAAGCTACGAACCGATACTAGGTTTGACTGCTAGTAAAAACTGATGTTAACGCCTTTACCATTTAGTTAACATCACCTAGCAAATATTTTCAGTGTCAGTATGATGTTGGCATTAAACAGACTTGTCTGGCTTTAAAACTATAGTTGATCAAGTCCATCAATAGGATGGTTCCGTTTTCCCAAGTGTAATATTTTTTCACTCTGGTTGCCGTTCACGTTACTTACCAGATCACCAGAATATTGACAGAACGAACTGACGTTTTTCTTTTAGGATAGCCCAACGGATGACAATGTGATTGACACAAACGAACACATAAAACAAATCAAATGAGAGTCCAATAGCAAAACATTCAATTTCAACAGATGTAGAATGTTTGTTGAGAACCAGTCATCTAGGTCAATACATACCAGTAAATCCTTTCTACTGTTGCTATCCAAAATATACTGTTCACCAAAAAGTTGCACAGAGAAAAAAGAGGCAGGTGGCGCTGACATTGCTCACTTCTTTCCTTGTAATAATGTATCCAAAATAGTCTAGTTTCTGATGTGCATCATCCGATTTTGATTGAAGACGTTTTGAACTTTAACACAATGGTCTAGGGTACAGCCAAATAGTAATCCATCTAGTGTAATCCGCTTTGCGTTCAAAGTCAATAGGGCAAAGTAGGGGCTGCAAAAATTTATCGGGATAGTCAGCGTGTTAGGTGGAAAGCTGATGCCCCAAGCCTTGGATTTGCCTCCAACAGGTGCAGTATAAAACAGGCAAAAGATTGATATGACACGATTTATGCTCGAGCACCTTTCGCTGCATTTCCACTGGTGTTTACTGATGCAGATAAATTCGAACGTACACAATTCCAGACTACAAAACAATCACAAAAGGTCGAAGTTCAAAACCGCTTCAGTTGCTACCAGGGTAGCATCAACGTCACGAACAGTTTGGAAACTTCTAAGAGCAGCTATATGAACTTTGGTCGGTTTCGGAATCTAGAAAGAATTATTTTAAAACAAAATTTATTGATAGTGAGCACCAGTTTAAAATCATTTTTAGTCATCAGAGATGTCCCCTAACAGGGCAGTATATCAAGGCTCCTGAAATCTTACTTGACAAAGAGATTCTAATCAATCTTCATCCTGACAAATGGACTGGAGTAGTTATAATATGTTGTAAGAATCGCACTGACAAATTGAATTCAGTCCTCAATGATTGCTCACGATTTGTTATGAATGAGAAAACTGACAACCCAACAGAATCAGAAATACGGGTTAGCAAAAAATTGCAGTTGCTATTCGAAAGTAATTTTATAAACATCGCCACTTTCAAAATCTTCAAGTCGGGCGTAAGTCGGATTCCTCCGATATGCAGGCTCCCCAAAGTGCTCAAGTTTGGGATTCCGATGAGACCAGTCTTTGGTATATCCAACTCTCCACTAGCCAAAAGGTTGGCAAAATTACTGAAACCGCTACGAGATTTTATGACAAGGTACTGCCTGAAAGACAGATTTCATCTAACCGCGATGTTAAACAACGCTGACATGTTGACAAACATAAGGCTTCATTAGACATAAAATCATTGTTCATAAGTGTGCCGTTGAAAGAAACTATCAGTGTTGCTCTTCTATATAATATCTAATCAGATTGCTATTGCAGTCCTGGAAAGTGAATTAGAACGTTGACTTTTGCTGTGGAAATCTAACGTGAGTTTTAACCTTCGAGGCAAGGCTTATCGTTAGATTGATGGTGTCGCGATGGACAGTCCACTTGGTCAAACTGGAAAACCAAATGTCAAGCAAATTGAACAGTTTTGTCCTGTATAGAGAATGTGTTGGAGACATACTTTTAGACACAGACGACCAGATACATTCAACAGAATATCTAGGCCGAATGAACTGCCTACATCCAAATATTCGTTACACTTCAGAGGGTGAAACTAATGGCCGATTGCCGTTTCTGGATATCAACAAGGAAACGGATGGATCCACTCAACCTGTTGCATATTGAAAGAATACGTGAACCGGTCACTACCTGCAATTTCACAGCTTTGCTGCACTAGTATAAAAAAAAAGAGGATTGATACACACACTGTTTGACCGGGCCAGACGGCTTTGTACTAGTGACACCCTGGATGATGAACTCCGTCAAAGACAGCAGACCGTATTAGATGACAAAAACATTTATGACAAAATCTAAAACGAACATTGTGCAAAATAATTCTCAACCCACGGTCCCCAAAAAGACAGCAGTCTTACAACTACCGTTCAAGGGAGACAGTGTGCATCGAGTGGTTGAACAACCCTTAAGACCAGCTATTGTCCGCACATTCTTTGTCGCGAAACCAGTGATCGTGTACAGAACGGTCCGAGTTCCCACGTCCCCGATTAACCAACCGGCGCTTCACTTCGGCAAATCAAACCTCATCTATGAATACAAGTGCAGATGCGGAGCATCCTATGTTGGCAGAACTGAGCGCCAGCTTGAAACCAGGGTTGCCGAACACATCGAAACGGGTTAAACGAACGGTCACGCAATCAGGCAACTTGACAGCAAACACTCTGGAGGAGCTAGTGTCATCGACTACCAAGCATCACTTGAAGATACAACATGTGATGGACTCATCAAGGTCATTTTATGTTCTGTTGTGGACTCGCAACGGACATTTGCTACGATATACCGAGGCCATTGTAATCAGACACCGTCACCTCGTTTTGTGCGTACAAAAAGAACTGTTTGTGACGTCAATGCTGCCCTGGTAACAACCAAACTGGTTTTAAACCTCGATCTGTTGTGACTGTTTTGACTTGGAAATTTGTAGACTTCAAGTCGTCTGTACTAGTAAACACCAGTAGAGATGCCGCAAAATATGCTCGAGCACAAATCATGTAATATCAGTCTTTTGTTTGCTGTATTTGAGGTTGCAACGGGAGATGTTTGTTTCAGAGATAAACCATAGATCACAACATTTGACTAGAGAAGAGCTGATATATTAAAGATCCACAACATGGTGATAGATATCACCCTGCTAACACGAAAGCTATGGAACATGTGTTCAAAGCTGGCAACAGCTTTTATTAACCGCTATTACGGTTAATGGTTAATTTGCCAGCTATTTCATTCATGTTGCATATCACCAATGTCAAGATAACATGACAGTCATTTTCTTGTCGCAGATGGCAAGCGCTTCAGAACTACAAAACTACAGTATCCTGATACGTTGGATGGATGCGCAGTGATGGCTTGTCATCCCAATCTGACACTCGATAAGATGTTCCTTCATAGCAGACCATTATACCGAGCACGTAATACGTTTGTTATGACTATTCCAGCAGGTAGTCGTTCATGAACATCGTAAATGTTTCACTCGACGCAATATCATTCAACTTTACGGTGAACTGAGGTGTTAATCTTTAAGTTGGCTTTTTCGGCATAACTTCGATTGAAGTTAAACAACTGACCTCAGCCGTCTGATCAAAATAGCTCCCTTCTAGCATGTCTTACTCGTATAACCGCGTTACTGAGAAATTGTCTCAACAAAAGTTCCTGGTAGTAACCGAGACGTGGTATTTTTTCCTAAAACCGGTGTGTTACTGGACTTTTAAACAAGTTACACATGAAAATTACCGCGTGAAAGAGAGGAAGTGAACAATGCCATCACCGTCTATCAATAATGCGCCACTGAAGAATGTAATTTTTAGAATATAAGATTTGCTTCATTTGTTGCATGTTATTTTTCATAAGAGTAATGAGTAACCTCTCACTTCAGGTTCCAGCATACTCGATTCAGCTCCTTTACTATGAATGTTGAACGTTCCGTCCGGATGTCGGGCCATCACAGTCATGCGTTTACGTATGGAATCGAATTCGAGCACTGCATCTACCAAATACTCCAGTTTGTCCACCCGCTGTCTTTGGTGCTCAATCATAGTGTCCGTGTCTTCATCAGGCAATCGATGTTCAATGAGTAGACGTCGAGTTTTGTTATCGACTGGATCCGGTTGCGTAGAGACAAGACTTAATCCGAGACTAGCTGCTGCTTCAACCAAAGCTTTCTCATCCGGTGAAGAAGCCTTGAACAAAAAAAGAGATAGTGGACAAAATGAATAACCAAATGACCAATCAGCTTAAGTTAAAAAGGACCAAATATTTCATTTCCACTCTCGAAAAAGCATCATGCATCTACATCGAACCGGTAGACGATTATTTTGGAACTCTACCAGTCATGGAAATCGTACATTCCGTTTTCGCGCAAAAAAACTGAACTACACATTTCGTGTGGTTTACTGACTGCTCCGTTCCACCTATTTTAAAACTGTGGTTCCTTTCCTGAAAATACGTTTACTTGTTTAGGAAAATTGGTATCACGAGTGGAACATTCTAAATGGAAGAGAAAAACAGTGCGACGAACAGGATCATTTTCGTTCAGCCTTTACAAGGTTGGGTCTCTAACTTCAAGGTAGAATATTACCTTCAGGACGAATCTAACGTAAACAAGTTGTGACTTAACCTATGAACTCAAATGTGTGAAAGATATGACTGGGACTAACGCTTTGATTCAAGTGGAAATTTGAGACAGTAATGGGTCCTAGAAATCGCAAGTTCTACTCAGTGTTTAGGACACGCAGGAATCAGTTATGTAATCGAATCTCTATCTCCCCAGATTCTATCAGAATTCTGCGTCTTACAAATTTTGATTGACTAGTTCAATTCAGTAAATCATGCAAATAATTGTTGATGGGTTGAAGGAACAAACTTGACCAGCGAGATATGCTGTAATTACACTGGTTCTTCTCTTGGTAACTGAATCATTAGTTCAGATTGAGTAGTGTTTACCGATAAGTTAGAATAAATATCTGTTCATGAGACCCACAAAAATAAGGTTGAATAAGGCCATTTTTTCGAACACAAACCTAATGTAAATAACTAAGAAGCAATCTCTGAATGAATGTCTTCAAACTTGCCATTGGATATTTCGAATCCTTACGTGCCCTTAACACGGTGACTAACGGACCGTATAGTAAAGGACTGTCAGTGGACGGACTGTGCACATGCTAATGCAATCGGGGTGACGTTAGGTGCACGCAGGTAACACGTGCTCTTCGATGAGTGAGGATATAATTGGCTGACATGGCGAGTCCATCAACACGACCGGAATAATTAGAAGTTGTAATAGAATCGTGCATAACGTCTTAGTTTTCGGATTGCCCACACTTTTAGACTATTACAAGGGCAATCTACTGGGACTTAATGGAATGTGTGGAGGTGCTGTATATAAAAATGCACAGAAAAAAGCGGTACAACTTAGCTACATATATTGTGAATTTCATGGGGTGACAAGCCTGTAAACCATTTTGCCACAAAGATACTGGGACAGTCGATAACTGATTAAATTACCACTGCGGTCAATGAGTAAGATTCACTCACAATGAGGGAAGTGTTTGCGTTATCAGGATGAAAGTTGTTTTGTAAAATAAAACAGCATTACGCAAGGTTTAAGCGACTGACAAGTGTGAATGTACAAACTCATGAGTCACCAATAACAAATTTCTCTCCAAGAGAAACCGTTAGAGAGTAAAACACCGAAATAACTATCCGTGTTCAAAAAGACCTGAAGACATGGAAAGTAACTGAACAAAAGTACAAAATGTTTTAATCAGCACGCCGCGGTCCACGAAGCTCGACTTCAAATTGAACACCACCCACAGCTTCGAATTCGCACAAACCTTTCCTCTGGTAAATCTTGAAAGAAAGTACTATTTAAGGTTCATCAATAATGCATATTCTTCTCTCGAAGGAATTATGCACTTGTGAGTTCATGACTTTGAGGTCAACCTGTCCTCCATGTCTCCAACAAACTTTTAATGAAGGTGACTGAATTACCATATCCAAAAACCTAACCACAATCTCGTGTGAACAGTGTTCAGTTTGCCCAGTGATTTTGACAAGATAATCGGTCGTGTTCACTATGTTGTATGATGTACAGCGCCACTAGTGAGTATTGTGACATGAGCTGAAGAGGTGGGAAAAAATAACAGCGGTTTTAAACTTCCGGGAAAACCGTGAGATGAAACAGACGATTGAAAACATGTATTTGCATTGTGCGTGACTTGTCAACAGAAAGAGTGAGGATACACTACCACCACTAAATGTGGGTGTGCTCTGGTGATGTAGAATATTGTTTACAACCGTGGTTGTGTATTTTCATATATACTGTAATGGATGTCGAGAAACAAATGACTTTTTAGGCCAAGCAAATACCATCGATCGGTACGTCTCAGCTAGGCTGAAGCAGCCGACCCCGCTGAATCGCATGAACAATAATCACGCGAGATAGTGGTAGTTGGTTCACTCCTTCCTCTTGTAGGTTTAGTGAAGTAGTGGCTAACAAGCTCACGATCACGTAAGTCGGAGTACAGTATCCTGACCGGACAAGGATATGTATTACCTATGGGTTCCAATCAAGGCGAAATGATTGCCTAAATTGTTTCTGTCGAAATCGAACGGTCAACAGTATGTGAATCTCAAAACTGCTACCAAATGTAACAATCGAACTCTTCAAACATCAGACAAAATATTTGCTGGCGATGTGCTACCATTTACTGCGCAAATGAAGCCCCTGAATCTGAACAAAAGATATTGGGAGTCTCGCTGTTAAAATCCTCTGTGACATTTGGAATCATAAATGAGTTGTGACCAGTGCTTGTGACAAACTGAACGTATTGTATCAATAGCCATTAAAATATTTCAAATTTAAGTTAACTTGGGCCTTACGTAGCAGTATAACACTCATGTATTCTGCTCAGAATATTGCACGTTTTTCATAGATCAAAGCCAGACTGAAATCGTTCGTTCATGCCAGCAAAAGAGAAGCAAATAAATAGGAAGTAACTTCTCATGATTTACGAATTCGAGTAGTGAAGTTAGAAGACCAGTTTTGCAAAGTGGTGGTACCATTTCCTTCGTATGCATCTTCTGCGGGTCTTAATAGCTGTAGACCATAGAAGACAACAAGTGAGACAGTCATCTTCTATGTCACGTACTAGTATGTCACCGGTCAAAACCATTGCAGATAGTATCACGGTCAGGAGCTTTGTGCTCACAGCAGCGGCTTATTGGGTGCGGTCAACGGAACCTCGATTGATGGTTTTGTGATGGCGTATCAGTATATGGACAGCATTTTCCGGCTGCATCATATGACCGGTCTCTAGCACAAGTATGACGATCGAGGAAGTCGGCCTGTATTATCTGGCTGAGTCAGGTCACACCAAATTACACGTACAAGGTGATGCCACCATCTACCAAAATTGGGCCTCTGATGTCATTGTCCGAACAGGTAAGCATAGATTATTTTACGACCAACTCATAAACAAGCGCATGTTGGATTTGGCTTGAAAAACGTATACGCACATTCCTTCTGTTGAGATGAGAACTATAACCAGAATGATAATACGCTTGTGTACGATAAACACCTGACACGGGAGATCAAAAGGTATGCCTATTGAGTGCTCTATATTTGAGCAGGTATTGCATCACACTTATGGTTTAGACAATGCGTGTCGCAAGATTCATGGGAAAGCTGTAAAACCGATGACCTTGGGAATGATTATGTACAGCCATCAGTAGAAGATTGGTACAAATGGGTGCATGAGTAGTACAGCGTAAACCGCTGGGGTTGTACCGTCGCGGTGTAGAACATCATCATCATCATTGCAGCCATGAGCCCGACCAAAAGATACTATGGCTGGGGCCGCCGCTCACCTCAACAGTGACATGGAATATCCTGGAAGAAAACACCACTAAAAAGTTTGAAAATTAATAAAAGAAGTCTAGACGGAAGAACTAGGAATGGATGCAGGTACGCCATTGACTACGACACAACGCCATCTCGGATAACGTCTCTAACCAACGGGTTGAGTGATCACGAGAACCCCAGCCGGGCTAGCGACACCTACCCACTTTTCTCAGTTGAGCAGTCAGGGTCTTCATACTTCGTGACCACGTTGTTGCTTGACGACCATGTGGTTTCATCCAACTGTTGGTGGTCTCAGTATATAATGCCCGGTACGGTAAACGGTCATCTGGTATACGAAATACGTGACCCAACCATCGCAAGCTATGCACCGTGAGTAGTTGACCAATTGGTCACGCATCCCGAGCGTCCCAGAATACGCGTCGGCGAACTGCCGCATTGCTCACGCGATCAGTCCACTTAATGTGGACTATTTGGCGGAGACAACGATGGTCAAACACCGCAAGCTTAGTGATATCTTTCTTGCGAACAGGCCACGTTGGCGAACAATACAGCAAAACAGAACGTATACATTCATTACATATTCTTCCTTTCAGCGACAACCTAACGTCTTTCCGACGTCAGAGATGATGCAGTTTGGCAAAGGCAACGCGTGCCTTCGAAATCCTCGCCGATATCTCATCAGCAATAGTACAGGCTAACGAGATAGTGCTACCCAAATATGTGAAACTGT
>LUCH01001385.1:76414-90544 GCA_013368495.1 Paragonimus heterotremus
CCCGATTTCTGCTTTTCGAAATGGGCCGACTGGAAAGTCTATGGGAATGCGACAGCTGCGATTACACGTACTACTCCTCTTATTACATTGTCTAAATCCAAATATGCAAATACTAGAAGAGAAAAACAAGAATGCCAACTGAGAAACGTGCGTTCGGTGTCCTGTTTCCCTTATAGTTTAGTTCAACCAAATAGACAACTTACTATCGTTTGGAAACATTGGCATGCAAAAGTCATCTCCTGTACAAGCTTGAACCAAAATACATTCAAGCGCACAAGCTACTCTGAGATGTAGAAACGATTTTGTTCAAATCACACTTAATCTGTGTCAATTACTCATGACCAAAACAGTATAGATATGAATCCAAATAATACTGATACCATACACGAAAGACCCCGTCCATTTTAAAGTACATTAGTAAAGATTTTAAAAACTCTTGGTTAAGTTGTATGTGCTGAAAACGAAAGAAGTTTATATGACGGAAAGTTTCACTTAAGTACGAACAGAATTGAGGACAGCAAAAATGCTTAGCATGACAGGTTACAAACAGACCTCATACAACACGGCAACACAACGGTCTTTTTGCGACATGACTGAAGAACAAATCGATTAAAACAACATGAGAGTATTGATATCTCAACCAGACAAAATGATGTCCCTATCCGAAGTGGAGTCAACGCAAGTCTGCAACTTTGCACAGTTGTCATGAAAAAATGTTTCTTAATTTCCAAATAACACATCATTTTTACATCAAGTTTATTGGATATCATTTTTGCTGACAACATTATTTGAACATAGCGCCTGTGTCCAACACAAAATCTGTACACTTACTGATGTTGTTCAAGCTCTAACCTGCGACTAATAGGCGAAAGATATGCACCGATCGATCGTACTGTTGTGGCAAGTTCATAACTAACTGGAATGTTTTCCTCGGTCAATTCTCCTGACTATTATCTTCTGAACAGTTCAAATTAGACACATCTTGTCGATAAAGATGTCTACTCCAACACAAACAGGGTGGTATGATCAGATCATATGTGCACCATTAGCCCACAGGTAAACACGCACCTGATCAAAAATTCCTAAGCAGTGGTTAACATTCTGCGAACTTTGAAATCTGTGAACTGCCATAGTTACCACTGTCGTATCACATCAAAATTTGGGCAGTATCGGAATGTACGTGTATAATTGCGTAACTCAGCGATGGCACAAACCATACCTAAGTAGATAACAGTAAACTGGAATAAGATAAGCGATAAGTAGCTGATAGGACTAAAAATTGTAGCGGTAACATAGAAAGCAAGTTGAGAGAAAATTTTCAGTGTCCACTGGAAACAAGTAGTCGACATGCGTGCAGAGAAATCTCAGTGATAGCGTGACTCATTAGTATGTCAACTAATACTGTACCATGACAGCATAACCTAAAGTTGAACTGCCAAATCATTTGTACATGGAGTCTTTCGTAGAACTGTCAATCCTTTTTTCAACTTACACTCTATTCACTAATTTCTGTTATTGCTTTCTGTATGAGGTTCAATATCTAGCTTCACTTTAAACCTCACGTACACTTTTCAAATGTTTATGATTACATTTTTGAAAATTCGCAAATTTAATCGCTTTCATGTTCATCATTAGATGAACACTTTAGTGAAACGCACATCTACCAAACGGTATTTTTATACGGAAAGGTAAACAGTCTGAATTTCAAAAAATGACGATAAGTTCAAACCTATAAGGTAAGAGCTTGGAATTTGACACTGGTTTTCGGCTTCATTTCCTCAACGAATCAAATAACTGGACATACAGAAGCCGTTCACAATACTGCTGATCAGCAAGTTATGTTTGACCGTATTGTATGACCGAGTGCATTAAGCTCCTCAGCTTCTAACATCTTTGCATGGGTCGAAGGGTCCGGTATAGCAGCACTAGTTTAAGTGTTTTCTATCTCTGTTTCAAAGCATCATATGTTTTAATTTTCCTCCTGCCTTCGTTCTCTTTGAACCATGTTTCTTTTGTCCCAGTTTCCACAGTACTCATTTCAAAAGCTAGACGCACATAAGAACAGGTATTCAGTGATGTAACCATCAGCATCATGTACTGTGTGATTGGTAGATCGTCTTGTAATCAATCCCTCTTTCTCATCGTTATCAAGGGAAGTTGTTCCTAAGACGTTAAGGTTTTACGGCGGAAAATAAATAACAGTTTCTGAATTACATTCCACAATTCAGTGTATCCGATAGGTGGATCAACTGTACGTGTTTCACTCACATAGACAAACTGTTTGAATTCACTAGTCATTTTGAAAAGCGAGATCACCACAGCTGGAAAAGTGTTTTTTATAGAATGGCACGTCCAACCTTATCTACGAGTTATTGTGGTTGCAGCTAAAGATGGTGGTATCAAACACAAAGAAAACCAAAATCAGAGTTAGCAGGGATCATCATTTTTAGGGGTCGCCGGAAGTTACAGATGAAAGCACGTGTCAAACGTTCTCAGTTTTTCCAATTCTTGAAAAAAAAACATCAGGTTTTAGATGTTTCACAATGCCTAAAAGATCACAGTCCATCATCCCCTAATCTGTGCGAAAACCGTGTTGTTGGTACGGAAAATGACGTACAGCTTTTAACAGTGAGAAATGATAACAGTAACTCATAAGATATATAACGCAGAAACTTTTTAACCACATGTCACGTGACGTCTATTCTGCTCATGTCAGAGAGGCAGTTAGTCAGTTGACTGGGGCGGAACTAACATAAGTCAGTTGAAGCATATTTATCAATAAGAAACATGTACACGGTGTAGTGTAGTTGAATTGCTGCAGGCCTAAAATGGCGTTACTAGTCCAAACGGGGCGATAATTGAGATGTGACTGGAAAATCAATGTAAGTGAATCTAATGTTCATTGAGTTGCCCCTATTAAAATCCCAGCATGGGACGAATAAAGGAAACATATCGGGTGTCAGTTTGTCAGTGAGTTACAGGAATGATAAATCTAACTAGAACTATTGGGATTGAATTGAATGCGAAAGTAAATTTATCACAAAGAACAACAGTTGCACCCATATCGGTTTGGAGAGGAATTGAAGACAAGTTGTTTTTATACATATTTATTGAGATGCAATCGATGTACGGACCTCATTTCTGTTATGTGAATCACTCGCTTCTGCACGGGTTTGAAGATTACGTTGGAGGCAGTCCTTGGGGACTGTGAATGTGAATAAGTGTGCAGAATCACGAGACACATCTTCACATGTATCAACAAGCAAGTTGCTTTTGAGTTCGAAGGTCGATTGTTATTACAAGCATCTTCTACCGATGAGCGTTAAATAGATCCAACGACTGCCTTTAGATTGCTCTATAACCCCATAGTAAAACACAGCTCAAATTTTATCAAGACGTCAACTAAGTGTCACTTCCGTCAAAATTGTCCTAAAGTCTGACAAAAATAAAAGCAAGTTATGTGAGTTTTATGGCTCCGAATATATATATATATATATATATATATATATATATATATTCAGTGTTTGCCCCCTTTTCAATACTTCAAATATATATATATATATAACCAGAAAGATCCATCCCAAGAAGTCATCTGTTAAACGGCTGTATTACCTTCGTGGTTTTCAAGTCACGAACATACTTTATACGCCTCAGAATAATATCATTCAAATTTCTTATCACCCTACCCTCAGCAGACACATTAGTTCAGAAGTTTATTGGTTCACTTTTGGAATCAGACCTTTAGCAAAAATATCGGGAGTGATTAGAAGTTACACAAAGTGAGACACTACAGAGAAATGACCCTATGTGTGGGTGTTCCAAAATAGAGATATGAAATGGGATATGGCTGAGGATGTGAATATACATCAGAGTCAAGCAAAATTTTGGAGGCAATCGACCTCTGTGCTCCGAAAAGTTGAAATACCATAAATTCAATGAGACCATACAATGTAAAACCGCTTCGGTGGGACAAGTACGTCATGAATATTGAAAAAATCTCAAGTCCAGGATAACTCACGAAGAACAATACCATCAGTCATGAAGCAAACATCCTTCTAAAAGGGGTAGCCTTATAGTTGTGAAACATGCACTTTTAATCATTCTCACTGTCTGATGTTTTATTTAACACATTTTGATGAAGTACTCTTCTCACTCTCCATTAAAAACTCTGGTCAATCTATGCGAAAATTTGGAAAAACAGAAAGGTTAATGGCCTCTTGGTCATCACACATATTGTGCAAGAATGAGCTAAGATGCACTGACTTCTAATTGCTCTAGACAACAGTGAACCATTCCGCTTAGCTTTAGGACAGGACGGTCCTCTTCACAAAAGCTCCTTCATATCGCAAAACTGTCAGTGGAACCTGCATACTAGGTTATGTGTTCCAGTGTTCAAACTAGACCATGCCCATACACTGTGGGCAAAGATGAAGGAAATTGTCATTATTTGTCCTTCAGTAGGTAGAACGCTCTATTTTTTGCCAAAATTGTACAGAAATGTTTGGCAAGATCCAGAATACACACAGAGTCCTATAGAACCACGCAGATACACACCACCAACAACTGGTCATACGTAGAGGAGCGAGTCTTTTAGACGGAACATATTGAAACCCATACATACCGTCTAGCTGGTGATTTCATGTGATCCATAGTCTCTCAAGTTTAAATCATTTTTCGGCAGTCTATCAAAATGAAGTAAACGGCCTTCTCCAACAAAAGTTTAATTTGGCGACAAAGCTGCTGAAATCGTAGAAATGACAACACAACTTATATTGCTGTATTGTAAGGTGCAATGTTCCCTGATGTCAGAAAGTGTTTATGGTTCCGAATCAGAAAACCCTCAAAAGTTGAGCAAATTATTCCAGTATCTGTTACAGTGTACTTCAAATATTCATTACAAACAACCCACACCACATCGATTACGCATTACGCTGTACGTTGCCATTGCTGCTGAATAACACGACAAAGCTTCACGGTAAAATCCGCGCATGCTACTCTCCTGCTCATGCCCACCACATAATCTTTGATGACCCTACGCTAATGTTTCTACACGATTTTTTCTTAACTTGGTTGTATGACGAACATCGCCTCAGACCTTCCACATCAAATCAACAATATATCGGCATATTTGTGAAAACCGTATCATAAGTAAATGTTCTATTATGATCATTCATTGGTTCAGTAAGTCTACACCACTGGCTGTCATGCTTTTGATGGTCTCCTTCAAGACTTTCTGTGCTGTATCTTATTTTCGTTGTTGTTATTTGTAGTTTAGTATAGTTCGCTTACATTTTTACCAAGTGACCAAAACCTATCAGTTAACCATACTTGACAAGTACGGATTACTGATGAGTAGTAGGGGATTTGGTTTATTTCAAGTTGAACATCACCTACAATTGATCGCAGCTGTAGCATTCCCATAGACTTTTCAGTTGGCCCCTTTCGAAAAGAAGCACGGTTGCCTCATGAACAGCGTGTCCGTGGTTCAAGTCCCCGCAGTGGTGATGATATGCACTACTGACGAGCTCTAATGAGAGCGAAACTCGAGTCTAGTGTTTCTGCTTTTCGAAAGGGGTCGACTGGAAAGTCTATGGGAATGCGATAGCTGCGATCAATTGTGCGTGATGTTCAACTTGAAGTACGGATTAGTCAGCACAACACTTGAAATCTTTTTTTCGGTCGTATCTTTTCTGATCGGGTGATATGCGAGTGAGATCTTGCCGATCTTTATGAATGTTAGTGTGATTTCCATTACAACGTTTCTGAGGAAGGCCACTCGAAGTGGTTGAAACGTAGAGTATTACAACTTGCTCATAACGTTGTGTTATTCTCAGTCCATTTAACAGTAACATGTTAAACGCTACGCCCACACTGTTTGACTTCATTCGTACTGCGTTTGGTGCGTATATCTTACAAATGGATATGTTTAATATAAAGTATAACCAACTGTTATAAATTCACAGATTACTATAGAAAGGATATGGCCGGTGAAAAATTGTATTGGGCGGTTCATAGGTATAAAGAAAAGATGACTGGAATTAAGTGAAAAGTAAATCCAATGAAACTGCTGGATGCAGTCATTTCAACACCGAATACTGAAACACACTGAAACAACATTTGGCCAGATGTGTGCATTTGACGGCCTATGGGATTGAGCCAAAAACTTGTAGTGCAGGTTGTCTTCCACATATGTACCAACCTTGCATTGCATTAAAACTCTTCATAGGTTCGGCGGTGACCACAAAATTGGGCATTGTGTTCTAATATGAACAGTTCCTAACTGTGAAGCAGATCTGTGTGTTGGATAACCTGCTTGTTCCGTCACTCAGTTTCAGCAAACAATCCCTCAAACGTTCTTCTTTATTTGGCGGAAAGAGATGAGCTAATGGATGATCCAGGGAATGTAGTATTTTGTAAGCAAGAATTAAATCTCTCCTGAGGTGTGTGTAATTAACTGACGGTTGACCCAATTTTATCCATCTTTCCTGGTAGGGTGTTTCCTTGAGCCCCATAATTCTTCTAGCGGCCCGTTTTTGAACACTTTCAACAAGTGTCAGATCTTTTATAAGTCATAGTAGACAGGTCTGTATGTTCGTTTCTAGGGATGGGCGGATTACTGAGGCAAACAAAGTAGAAAACACTCCAGGCTGGAACATTCCACAAATTCTTCCCAATAGATCCATGATCATTTGTGCCTTTCTAACCATGGCAGCACAATCTGTAGGCAAACTCAAACTCCCTGCCACTATGGTCTCCAGGCCTTATACACAAACTGCCGTCGAGGTAACGGTCAGAACAGTTTTGATGGAGAATATGCATGATTTTACATTTGCTAACGTTGAACGACAAGTTATTTTTTATAAATCATTGTTCTAGGCAGTTCAAATTGTTCTGTAATATTATCAC
This sequence comes from Paragonimus heterotremus, assembly GCA_013368495.1. NCBI lineage: Eukaryota > Metazoa > Platyhelminthes > Trematoda > Plagiorchiida > Troglotrematidae > Paragonimus > Paragonimus heterotremus. The sequence continues at coordinate 83,321 of LUCH01001385.1, forward strand.
ATCTTCCGGGCACTTTAGGACTCGCCAGAAGTTTGCCTTGTCTGTGTAGAGGATCATCAGTGATTTGACCATGCTGAGCAGTTCAGAAACGAAAATCTCGAGAAGAGGTCCCAAGGTGGATCTTTGCAGGACATCATTGTTGATTGAGAACCACTCTGATAACTGTCTATCCACCTCGACTTTGAATCTAAGTTCAACAAGGTAATCTTTTGGTTACGTGAGTAAGCACTCACTAAGGCCATAACCATTAAGCCTCTACAATAAGATGGTATCATCAGCTCCGTCTATGGCCTTTAAAAATTCAAGGTAAGCCACGTCTGTGGCCAGTCCTGCGTCTGCAGCCTACGTCCAAACATCACAAGCAATCAACCAATTGGTAATTCATGAGTATTTCCTAAACAAGTTATTTTGCTGCTTGACGATGGGTTGCAATTGTTCAACCTTAACCCGGAGAGAGTCCTCTAGTAAGTTCTTCACTACTTTAAATACCACTGAAGCAACACTGCTGGTTGACAGTCCACTGGGACATCTCCGTACCCACTTTCGAAGATAGGCATGACCGTGAACTGTTTCCAAGCTTTCAGCAGACGGTCAGCTGACAAGGAACCACTGAAAAGTACTGTAAGCTGTCCTACTGACTTGGTGGCACAGCTTCTCAAGACGACAATCTGAAGTGGATGATTTGTGAGTTAGCAAGTTGTCTAATTTGATCTTGACTTGTGATAGTGAAATATAGGAGCATGGGGTAATTCAGTTCAGTTGCTGTCTGTGTACTCAAAAGTCGCTCGTGAAATCAAATAATAGGTGCAGTTGTTTGCACACGAACAAGCTTTTGTTTATTACTGGATATATTAATTAGGATGGGTTTTAACATGTTGCGAATTAAAGCTCTAAAACTGTACAATGATGTTTTTTGAAGTTGGTGGCTTGTTAGTGTATTCGATACATTGCACTTCAGAAGCAAATAACCATAAGTTTTAGCGCCTCCGTCTGACAAATTCTCTTATCCTTTTGTAATAAGATAGCCCGATTTTATGTTGGTCTTGCTTCACAGACTGAGTGGGATCAGTAAACTTCGTTTAACGGAGGTCTGGAATAGGTCACAGCCTCCCCTCTCTACCTGGCCAACGAACTAGTTGCGCAACGACAACCGATCTAGTCAATCCTTACGCTGACGCGACCAACAAAAAATCTGCTGATCTGTTCATGAAATTAAACAAGATCTTGGTGAACCGTGATAGAAACGTTATACTGCTATACATGTTGATATTTGTTCGAACTAGTGAATTTTAGTCATGTAACATAATTTTCGCTTATTTCATGCCTATCGCTCAATTAAACGAAACAACATTCTTTGTCATTTTCTTCAATATATCCGAAGAATTTTGCAACTATTTGAAGGAATGTTTAAACTATTTTAGTTAACATCAAAAGTATCGGTAACTTCGTCCTGAAATTTACTAAATGTTTTGCATGTCTGTGTTTCTTGTTCACTGGTCACTGTCCACTAAAACAATACCTTGGACACATGTCCATTAAGTGTCCTTAACTATAGTCTACTTAACTAAAGCGTCTGTGGCGGTATGTCTGACGCTTGTAGAAGCTGACCTGTGAAGAAACTACCTAGACCACGATAAACAAAATACTCAAAGTTGGAGCTTTAACACTGTATAAAATCTACAGAGAATTATGGTAAGATAACTCATTCCTGAGTACACTGAAGTATAAACCCGAAAATAAAAACTATTAGGTAGTAGTTTCACTAAACGTTGCGTTTCAGTCTTCTGCAAGTCTCTGTGTAGAAGTATATGGTCGCAGTGAAACCTTGAAACCTTCGGTCACTTTGGAACTTAGTAGAAGACTTTAACGCTCGTCAGCCATACACGTGTGCACAGAAAAACAAGTTGTCACTCGCAAATATATGACTGGAAATTACTGTGCATTGGACTGATAAATTCGACAAACCGAAATCTACGTAGAGGAAACTTCTTCGCCAAAGTTATCGCCTAAAGGTTCACAAACAACTGAACATCAACTCATGTGGACTGCAGTGAGCAGGTGATAAATTGTTTAAATTAACTCATGATCTACTTATAGCATTGTGTTTACATTTACAGCCGGGCTTCGTATAACTTGCATTAGACAGCGGAAATCCTCATCTATTGCATTGCATCCAACCTCACCGTATGCTTGTGTGCACGAACAGTACAATAATTTTATCAAGCTGGTTCCGATGCTGAATGAAATTATATTGGGTTGTACTTGGTAGGTCAGCTCTCGGCAAGAACCTGTATGTAATGTAGTCTCACGGACTTATGCCTTCTAATTCGGCTACCCACAACAAGTTGAAGTTTGAACAAAAGTATAGATGTAACAAACTATCATGTTGTTTCGGCTGTCCTTCCATCGCCTATTGTGAAATCCTAAGTACTTTGTGTCTGCCTGTTCAGTCTGAGTTATCAGTCAAATATAGCAGAAATACTGTTTGCATAAATTTCTCTGTTGTAAACTAGAACTTAACAGTTTATGCTGTACTCATCTGACCTAATCGACATATGAGTGACAAGACATCCTACTGTTCAGGATTCGTCTAAATCGATTTTGTTTAAACTGACAAGAGTGGATACCAGAAAATACGTTTCTGCAACCGGTCAGTACTTTTAGGCCTCAATAAGAAGGGATCTGCAATCTTATACCAGATGAGAATGCTGCATTAAAGACTACGGTCAGAGGAAATAATCGTTATTCCCGAGGCAGATAGAGGCAACGTCATTGTCATACGGAATACAGGAAACTATGAAGCGAAAATAGAACAACACCGACAACATAGACTATATAAGAAGGTTGAAAACATAGCCCCAACTCTGGTTATGAACAGCAATAAAACAAAGTAAGCAAATACTTGTTTGTGGCAGAAAACAGTTTAAAAAAAAGGAAAATGGTAGTTTGCACCTAAATTCTGTATTACCCTCAAGCTTTCACGAATTTTCAAAAGTTCATAAAGTCCGTGTGCCTGTTAAATCTATTGCTGATGGGAATGACTCCCAGCCACACTATCTTTCAGGAATTTTACAAGCATCAGAGGGTAAATCCGGTCGTTTTATCAAGAACTCTTATGAGTTTTCGAACAGAACTGATCTAGTTTCTGTTGAGCAAAATGAAGTACTTGTTAGTTTTGTGGTCACATCATTATTCGCCAACGTAATTTGGGCAAAAGCATTCAAAACATCCGAATAATTATTGTCAAGCGACACTGCCTTGAAAGAAAGAAAGAAGGAACATGTCCCACTGCCAACCAGGTAGTAGCTAGAATATCCATATGCTTAAATATGAACTACTTTGACCTACAGGTATAAACTGCATACTCAAACATAAGGATTGGCCACGTGGTCTCAATACACTTCCTGTTTCAACAAATGTTTATATGGGATAATTTGGGAAAGAGGTATTAAGTCAGTTTGGAAGTTCACTACAAGTTTGACCGTGTTATGCAGATGACACTTTTATGATTATGATATGAGATCGTGTTGAAACATTTTCAAAATACCCGAAAATCACATGGACAATAGAACTAGAATCTATTAGTAATCAATCGCCATTTCTAGACTAAACAGAGCTTCAAAACTGTAGTTTGTCACAAAACGCAGACGAACCTAATATTCTTAGCTTTGAATCCGGTTACTTTTAATAGGTTTTTGGTAGCAATGCAAGCTCGATGTTTCATACAGCCCTACATATATACACTGATGTAATTGACAACCAGATAGCACAGAAAGAGACTATGACTACTTTATTAAACCGAGGTTTTCTAAGCATTATATAGAGAGATAATTAGGACTGGTACATAACTCCCTAACAAAGATACCAAGAGAATGAAAAAGCGCTGCTGTCATTCTGTTTAAGAAATGGACGTCAGATGCTATTCATATGGTATTGGACGAAATAGGTATTAGGACGGTTGTTCGAAAGGGGATGACACTAAGGAAATTCCGGGTGCATCCTAAGGATTCCATGCCTCTTCGGAGAACTAAAAACTGTGCATATAGAATAAAATGCAAACACTGATCACAAGTCTATATTAGGCAGACGATACGAGAACTTAGAACCAGAGTACTCAAACATCCAGCCAGCTTTAGAAAAGCACCCGGAAATCAAAGATTTTTTAGTCGCTGGTTATATTTCAGACAAAGTTCTTCAGATTGATGAGGATAAAGTCGAGGTAATTAGATAATGGTTTAGAGTAACACAGAAGGGCCTAGTTGTATTGGCCACAGAGATTGCGAAAACCAAACACGTTGTCAATCGCGTTGATGAGGCCAAAGTTCCTGGTACATGGTGGTCGGTTTTAAATCGATCAAAATGACTTGCATTAATGATTGGATAAGGCGAATATTTTATCATATTAAGACCGATTCCCGTGTCTGCTTCCCCTGAGATCAGTTGACTCTTTGACCGACCTATCTGACAGATCATATTAATTTCACTTCTATCAAGCAGTTTACACGTTCTTTATCTGTTGTAATCAGCATTTTGAATCTGGTGTTGACCCTGTCTATGTACCCTTGGCACATGACCTGTTGCCTACTGTTTTGTTTAATTGTTTACGACTGGCCTGCCTTGAATACCACCAAATTTGTAAGTATTCCGTCCGGTCCGAAAAAGCTTCTACGTCAGCAATGAAACATTGCCAATAAAGAAAGAGAACAGACTAGTCCGGCAGACTACTATGATTATATGAAGTTAATGATGGTTAATGAGGTTATGAATGATTTTTATCTCCACAGGTATAGAAAATGGGTACGGAAGTTCGTGTGTTCAAGCTCAGGAAGATATCCGTCTTATCAGGACATCTTTGGCATTAATCTGGAACATAACTTTTGCATATGTAAGACGACTGCGAGAGTTGCGTTAATTTGTTATTAAGAAATTTGGTTATTCAAGATAGAAAACGAAGACTATTTTCAAATATCTAGCCCACAAGTTTTACCTTCAAATGCTCGTACTCAGTTGGCGTCAACGTGTAAGCACGAATGGGATTGGGAAGCGAATATAGTAAAGTATCAACTGATGTAAGTCTTTTCATTTTTAAGTTCAAACAATCATTAGTTTTATAACCATGCGTGAACATGTCACATCGAGTACCATTTGACAATGTTGTGGCCAACCAACGAAAGGTGCAGGGTAGACTGTTCATGGCCAGGCACCGTGAAATAAAGGTAGTGACCAACCGGTTAACATATATATATCGAGCTCGTCTCCTGAAAGGAGACAAACGTTTGACGAGGTAGGTAGCTTTGTTGTAAGGAGGATGAAGACGGATTTTGCTCAATAACGTGAATACTGTCGTTGTTTGACTGATTCACTTACGAGACAGGTGCAAGTGGTGACGGGGGGAGGAAAACATGCTTAAGAAAATTGTCTGGTGGATAACACTTCAACGCTAGTTACACCTCACCTTTTAGTTGAAAGAAATAGGTAACTTGATATATATTGGTTAGTACTAAACAAGTGATCTGATGCTCAGGTCCGATCCCTACCATTGCTTTTACTTCTCACTTCGAGTTGGTTCTTTTCCCCAGGGTTGTATGATACTTGAGCATCACTGTGAACCATTAACATACTATTGTCCATGAAGGTGATATTTTCCCCTCAGAATTGCACAGATGACTAGACCCTTTAGGATCGTATCTTTTCCAAAATTTGAATGTGTTGTAACCACGTTTATTTCATTCTGCTTGTTATTTCAGTTAATAACATGGTTTTCTTGGTGTTGAAAAGCTTTTATTGCTGAACAAAATAAACCCAAATCATTTTGAATATCTGTTCATTGAAAGTGGTACGCAGTTCGACTGGAACACAGGGTGCAAACTGAACGGCCTATTTCAATTAAAGTTGGAAACAACGTTGACCTATTTTCCCCAGGGCTCAGACACCTGTATGAACGAAATTATGCGAAGTTAAGAATTAAAAGTAGCGAAAACAGCTACTTGTTCACCTTGGTGTTCACTGGACGGAGTGCCTCAAAAATTTGAGTACCGGATCAAAGGGTATCGACGAAGTTAATTTGCTCGCATATTCTTTCAGACGACAGGCCACTTTATGAAAATTTTATAAACTAACAAATATCAGGAAAAGATTTCACCAGTACGTTTGACGTGTTCTGTCGTCAGCCGTTTACGGCATGTATTAAAGGTCGACGGCTTTCTGCTATAAGCTAAGCAACATCATCAGAGACAGAACTACACCAGTGGTTATCACTGGTGCTTAACTGTCACACAACTCTGAAGAAAAACAAAACCTCCATAGAACTGGAGAAAGGGAAAGAAAGAGAGGGAAATGGGACTAACTGGTAAAAATAGCTACGACTATGTTCAAATATTCTAGGTCAAGGTGCTACACTTTGTACACAAACAATTGAGCCATAAGTGAGTGTAAGGTATCATCAGTAAAACAGCTCTCTCACGAATTCTAATAAACCCTGATATTAAATACACAGACTCCATACAGCAGTTCAGACAAATAACGACAACATTCACCCCAGTCAGCTAGATTAGTAACCATCTCATATAACTTCTCCAACATCCGACTCTGTGAATTTCGGGGTCTCCAACCTTGGGGAAAAGCCTAACATACAGTAGCTACGCCCTAAGTGAGCGGCTTCATCACTCTATGTCAAGTCATCATCTGTCCATTTCGCACCTTACAACAATTGGCCACAGAGTCGACAAATAGTGTTGGATGTAGCAGACAACTAGCCGGCATTCCCAGTATATTGCCTAGTCACCTAGGTCTATGTAAACGTGAAGGTTGAACAGAAGAATTAATTTACTAATCATTAACAAATACGCACTTCCCAACCTTCTCATTGCTTGCTCGTTGGTGCCACCTGATACAAGCAATCGAACGCAGACATCAGTGGCCAAATATTTTAAGACGGTTCAGGTCCTCTACCATGAACGGACATGTTTCGCTACGGTCAGATAATACGACCATCACTGTCGCCCCATGTACGCAAGCTTCGGAGAGATGCCACTCTGTCGCCAAAGACGCCCCCAGATTGATGAACACTGTCCTAGTCCTGGATATGCGCGCTTCTGTTTCATTCCCTACACCTCCTCGCCACTGATGTAGTATCCCAGGTATACAACCCGGTCAGCAACCTCCATGATGTCATTAACTAACAATAACCCTACGTAAACACAATAATCTTGCAGAAGCAGTTCG
>LUCH01001385.1:91338-104606 GCA_013368495.1 Paragonimus heterotremus
CCCCAAAACTTGTTATATGAACTGTCAAAATCAATGTTCCGTATGGCTTCCAACAACTCCAGGGATTTTCCCGAGATTCAATGTTTGTTAAACCCACGAACCCCGTGCCGCATACTACAGTACCTAATTCATGAACGGTTTTTGAGATCTCGGTCCAGTAGCTATTAAAACCTGTCGGGTGAGATCGGCTGAGCCTGTTTCACCGACGGTATAACCAGTATCTTAACAGCCAGTCTTTGCTATCGGTGGCTTTGTTATCCAACAAGGATAAGAATGGAACGACAGCGTATCAACACATGATCTGAATCCAAGCATGTGCTCCAATAAGAAGGACAGTCCTGAGTCGAACCCCGCCATCTACAACTAATAGCCATAAAGTTTATCTAAGACCAAACCTGATTCGGAGTATCAGCGCACTGTGTATAACAATGATTCACACGTTGTTTAGGATTAGTGTTGGCTGCAATTAGCCCATGCTCAACACACAGCTGTAACAGTCGCCCGCCATTATCCGTGCCCTTTGGTGCTATTCCAATCTTGTCACTTAAACGAGACACGGTCTCACCAAGGCAACCGAGCTAGAAATTCATACCTCCGGCCAGAATGACTATATCAGAAGCATATTTTGATCGGAGAAGGGTGACCAGATTCTACTAAAAGGCGTCCTCTAAGTTGGTGTCACTACATTCAGTTGGAGCATAGGCAGACTCACTAAGAATATTTCTGAAAGTCTTGTGTCCAAAATGAGTCTTAATGGAACCCGCTAAGCGGACGGCACAAAGTCTAGTATTAATAGAAATCCAACTCACTAATGCGGCCGCATTCGTCGAGATCAAGAGTACACCTACTCCAGCCTGACTAGTCTGGTGGCCACGGAGTCATCCGAAGTCTGTAGCCAGTATCGAGTAGATAAGTATTTGGTGATAATTACTGGAAGCTGACACTTGAGACTCCAAAGTAAATCTAAATCACTCAGTTTGCAACAGATGACATACAGGTCAGCTTTGTTTTTTTGAGACACGCCATAAACTCACGCCGTCGATGTGTGCAAAGCATTCACCTGTAAAAGCAACTGTCACGTCTTATTATCATTTGGAAGGCTCACTGTTTGGATGGACAGGAAAACCTCATACTCATACACTCTGTACCATGAGATAAAGACGATAAGGGTTTTGAGTTATCGGCCAAAAAGCTGTAAATGTACCCAATGAAAATACTTGGTTTTGAATACACTTCAGCTGGCGAAAGCTTAAAAATTCGTCTGATGTTTGTAGTGACTACTTCCTAAGTACATACTGTCTGTTCAACACCTGCAAATTAACGCACACAGAAAGTTTGTCGTTTTTAACAAAATACTTTTGTTCATTGTTTAACTGGAACATTGTCAGTCATGCTTTATAATGTACTTGAAGCGGTCGCTATTTAAGCAAGATATATCCATGTCGACTGCAAGAGACTAAAATGTATGGCGTCAAAATATCCTGAACTATGTCGCTCTGCTCTGAAACTTGTTTCAACTCTGCCAGGAAATTTTGGAACAATGACTGCAGCAAACAATTGATTGATTCAGGCATAAAAAACCCTTAAACAAATCCTAACAGTGTAACCAAAATGTAATTTACTCTTCCTGCGTGATATGCAGGCTTTGATACTTTTTTGATTGCTGTATGACTACTTGAGATTATACCACATTTCTTGCGTGACAGGCTTTGTAATGGTGCGGAGACAATGCAAACGCGTTTCCTGGTGATTTCTTCTACTTATTATGTTTAGCCTGGGGCAAAATACATCTGTTATTTCTATATAGCACTGAAAATGTACCGTCCTTTCTATACCGTACCGATTTATATGAGTTCCGTACCCGCTTAGAACACATTTTAATTGCCTTGTTGGAAGTACGTTCTAAACGGTTAGAGAACAAGGAATACAAGCCATTTTTTCACAAAGTACAACATTGCAGTAGCTGATGTTGATGTGGGAAAGTTTCGTTAATTTTCTTCGGGCAAAAACTATAAATACAGACAGGCGGTGCACCAAATTATGTCGTTCAAAACACTGATCTTTTCACCTGATGTTTGGGATGGTACCAAAGCTGGGTATCTGGCAAGAAAGACATTCAGTTGGAGGCGCAAATGAGTGTCAATCTGATCAAGGTCAATTTCAAGGAAGCTCAAATTGAGGAACTTGACTAAACATTGAGTTTCCTGATTCAAAGGAAGCCCAAATCTTTCCACCGCTATGCCTGTCGTTTGAAATGAAACACTACTCTAAAGAGGGTCAGCATGTTCCGGTAATCGTTCAAGTTTTTCAAGAAGCACGAATACCCGCGGCAAACTTCAAGGCAGGGTCCACTCAAAACCACACGGCAGAACAAGAGTATTCTTTGAGCAACCTCAAAGCATGACGCCAAATTGTCGTATCTGACAACTAATAAAAAAAAGTTAAAGATGCATGAACATGCATTTTCTGTGTATCACTATAAGCGCGTTTGCCCTAAGCTTGACTTTATGGATCGTCAAACTTTTAAATTAAGTAGCAACCTGTGTGTCTTAAACAGTGTTTCAAGTGAGTGTGAAACACACTAATGTCTTTGGTTAAAGAATTACATACGGGGAGTAGTTTATACCTACAGATAATAGTCATTCTTCAATTCTTAATGGAAACTTTTACAAACCGGGAGGATTATTCCCTCAAAGTTATGTTTCGGTAAAACTTAATATATTGCTACGCACATCTACACAATATGTATATAATAAAATGCAATATACAATATGATATATAATGCAATGTATTATATATATATATATATATATATATATATATATATTGCTACGTATTCAATGTTTGGTCTAGAGTTTCCGGTAATTTTTGCGGAATAGCATCAAGATCACTGATATACACTTTACTGGCTGTTGTTGTTAAGAAAAAGCTAGAAGGTAGTTCGTTAGCTGACCACAGAAAGCCATTCGTTCTTTGTAACCTTCAAGTAGAACATATTACCTAAATAATAAATGAGTAGAAAGGCCTCAGGAAACTACCACTGAACTTAACCCTTGCTCACAAATATCTGTACTTTTCCCTATAGCCTGAGTCACTGCGGGCATAGTATTCTGAGATGTCTCTTCAGTAGGATAGCACGGTTCAACATAAAGAATACCGGACTAAAATTTGGGCAAGACAGTATACAAACTAATAATTTTTATCATTACAACAAAAGAGGAATCCAGTCGGAAGTTCGAAAAATAGAGCTGTGTAGATGTATTTGGAAGACACTGTAAAAGTGAAAATTCTCACTAAAACTGTTTATTCGGAATAATTCATTTTTAAGCGTACGTCAATAAATGCTATGGCAGCTATACGGCAAACCGCATCCAGAAGCTTGTTTGCATCACGCAGCCCTTCAGTAGTGAATACCTCGATAAAAATGTAACAAAAACACTTGACACAGCAACTACCGCAACTTATTTTGCAGATCAATCGCTTCTTCGGTTCACTTCTACATCAGTTATACTTGCCCAGCAAGAAGATAAAATGCAAGTAGGTGATACCCCGCGAAAATTACCATTGAATCATAAAAGAATAAACGCGGCGAACAACTGTTTTTGTTAAATCATCATTATATCAGTACAGTTATATAGATTCAGCAAAATCTAAACATTGTAAACACAAGACAAAAAGGTTTGAGAATGCCATCGAATCGTGCGGAGCGTTGCAAATTATCCAGGCCTCGATAAGCCAGTCACTTACAGTGCGAATCACCAGTGTTAACGATGGGTGGATTAGAGTTCCATTTCCCATTATGTCACAAAGTTAGCGGTTGGAGTTTGGATGGGCATGCAGACTAATGGTTTATTTTTTGGTCACGGCATCTACAGAGGTTGTATGAACTTTTTGTCTTGTGTACATACTGTTTTGATTTTGCCGCATCTATATAACTGCACACGACATTTTTTCATGTGCGCCATTTCCTCTTTCCTTGTGGACTAAGTTATACAGACCGTACAACACGGGGATTATCTGAATACATCTAAGAAAATCACCTGCTGTGGCTAACATAAAAACCACAAACGGCCTGTTCACCTGCAGTCCGTACAAACGAAAGCGAACAAAAACATCTGACCAACAAGGCGGATTTGTTTAAACCAATCTATGAAGCTTGTGAGACGCAACTAAAGCAGATTGAAGCTCGTTTACCAGCAACCTTGAAGACCACTGTGACTTGCGTGCACTCACTCGGATTATGCACTCAAAAACGTCCTCCTAAAACAAAGAGCCTTCCTGAGCTATGCTTTTAAACTCGAGATAAGCCGGTCATATAAAATGGCCGAATTTCCACATATATATAGTCAGCGCGACCGATCTTATATAGTCAGAACTAGTTAGTCGGATCTAGCCATCGGTATTGCTTGATGACCCTTACTCTGCTTGTGTGCTGCCTACCACTGCCATACGAATCCGTGCAAATTTCATGTTATATATATATATTATAATTAGCCTAAGGATAAAGCACAAAAAGCAAGCCTGGTGGCGACACTTCCATTCTCACAATTCATTTTCAATGGAGGGATCTGTAGACTTAACTAGGTTTCCCTCTTATTTGTAATTGTTTCTCACTTGCGAATATAGAATGACTATTTCTCACGTGGTAGAAAAGATGGCCATGACGGGGCATTCTTCTAGCAAAATATTATTCTTTTACTCTGCGTGTTTAGAAACAAGTGAGGTAGCTAAGTTTTGGATTCCAGCTGTTCCATAGTCATTTGAACACTTCCAGCTGCTACCATCGTTTGCGGCTGGAACAGACAATGACTAAACATCGTGATCAACTCAGCAGATGGCATCATTAATTCAGCGACCGCGTGCATCAGTGATTTGAAACGCAAGAGCCTCGTACACCTATGCAGCTATAAACCTGATGCCGTAAACTGGTTCATCTGGTTCTAGCCTAATGAATACTGAATTTTACCAGCTTCCTCTACATTTATTGTCAAATCATTGTTTATGCGTCCTGAATGGCCGATACTGTTACAGCTGTTGGACTTTCGGGGATTGTAGAGACACTAATGACATTTACTTTGGCGCGTGATTCTTTAACAATGTATAACTGTTCAGTCAATGCCGTAACAAGTGGTGAGTAAAAGTCACTAGCGGTAGCACTTTATCTTTAAGAACCTATATTTCTTCAAGCTCACAGATAGTTTCTATAAGATTTCCGTATTGATCAAGAGTGTGCATTGGCTTCGATGAACTACTCAGTGTGTGGCGTTCATATCAGCGGGGATCCATAGGATTAAAACGACCGCCTGAGAAAACACACGCGTTTAACCAAATAAGTAATTCTCACTTACTGTCTCAAAACTACTTCGTTCAATGGTTGTGCAAGAATACAACAGTACACTTTTACTGTAGAGAATTTAAACAGTCTGTTGGTTTAAATTCAAATGATTTGATTGCCAACGTCAAAAAAGGAATACAATACAATTAAACGTTCCAACGGAGTATGGTTTTCTATCGTACTCTATTTGATGGTCTACATTACAAAGAAAAAACAAGATTTGGCTCCTTTTCAAATTATATGATATAGTATTGACCATGACTGACTGCACAGATACCGGTTCCTTTATTATTGAAAAGAGACGTCCAATTCTAATGTAGTCACCAGGAGATTACCCCGGTCTTTTTGCTATGCAATGTGTAGAAATGTTCCAAAAATGCTAGTTCACGTTGTATATAGGGTCGTAATGACCTCAGTCTGCTCTATGTTTGCTGCACCTGGTCAGTCTTTGTTTGCGTGCTTTTCGACCTATGAGTACCAGTGGTGCCTTATCTATTTTAGGTCTGATCGCCCTCTCGACTACTGGACCTTAAAACTCCCTAGTCATTTTCACCTGTTCATCCAGCTCAGCGTTGTCCGAAAACCACCTTAATTTCCGCATACTAAGCATCAGATCATTTTGTTACACCTACTTTTATCTCGCGTCTAGTGCTTAATGCGTATACCTGGGACCCACTGATTTAGTGCATACGTACAACGAAATAATAAGGCTACCTGTAAAGATATTTTATACATTCTTTAACAAGAAAAAGGTAGCTTGTGAGTGTTAATATCATATTTAAAAAACGTCTCATAAAAGAAGCACGACTTACTTGGTATGAACAACACAAACGTTTTTCTGCATTCACAGCGTGCACTTCAACTGTATGACATAAGGATGCTACCGTCATAAGCAGACATGTATCGGACGGAATATGTCGAATACCGGACACTTTTTTCCCAGTGAACGTTTCTTTGTCGCTTTTAAAATTCACATCTTGTGAACCAGCATTTTCTTTAGAAACCCCCGAGAAAATGTAATCTTTCATGTTCTTCACTTCTTCGTCGTTTAGCTTCAAAACTTGGTCTTCTTTTATTATATAGCAAGTTTCGTCAGAATGTGTCCAGAATGCTCGTAGCGACATTACATTTTGAGTCAATGTTCCAGTTTTATCGCTGAACAAAAATTCAATCTGACCCAACTCATCTGCTGTGTGCACTGTATTGGCAGAACACCTGATATCTTGAGCATCATCGTATAACCTTGGATCACTTGATATCAGGTGTGCCAGAACTAATTGCTGCATTTCTATGGTTATTATCAACGAAATGGGAAGCAAGTAGTTTATAATAAATGCAAAGGAGAAAATGCCCTGTACAAAAGAGAAGGCCGTTCCACTAAGTACACTGATGAACCACACATTATTTAACATTATAATGTCCCAATGTTTGGAAATGATTGCGCAGCTAACACAAATAACAAATGATGCTAGAATAAAGAGAGCTAAAATCAAATTCAGTTTTCCTTCTCTTGAACTGTATTTCCTGAATGCCTTTTTAGAGTTGAGTGAAAGCTTTGTGTCTGATCCTGTGTATATACATAAGCCAAAAGCGCAGTTTGTATTTTTTAGTTTAGACCCTCGGAGAATTATATTTTCAAAACAAATTGGCTCTTGTAATTCAGTTTTCAACTCGGTCCGATCACTATCTTTGATAGTGGTGAATAGTCTTCCCTCAAATTTGTGAAGTTCGGCATTTGGTGCTTCACATTCTACCTTGATTACAAGAGACCTTAGGTCCTCTACGAACTGTACTTCGGCTACCTCGTTGAGATCCGTAAGAAATTGTGAAAATGTACGTTGTGTTCTAGCGAGACAATAATGCGTTTTTATGTGAGTTTCTCCATCCAGATTCGAAGTTGTCATTTGAATTTTTCTGTTTGCATCAGTAGATGCAATTAAAATAAGGTCACAAGGAATTTCTTGTTCGATATGACACAGCAATATATCGCCAACACACAAATCACACGAATATTTTTCTGTCAAATAAACTGATCCTTTTTCCATGTCATATTGTAGCGTCTTCAGTTTCCTTCTGTTTACCTTCTGATCCTGACGCTGCCTGAAAATATCATAAACGGCGTCTTTTATCATAGCTATGGACATGGACACAGATAGTGGCGCCAATGTGGTGTAAACACTTGTGGCTCCAGTTGCAAAAAGATATAGGAAAGATAAGTTAATGAATGCAAGATTCGATATGTGGTGCAGTTGTTCAAATAAGTTTAAAGGAATAAAGTTCCACCAGGTGTAACGTGAGGATAGTATTTTATTGTCCGGATAATTTGTTTTTCCTCCAAACGATATGGGTTCCACGTCAACTAACCCGTTTGCATAAACTGTTCTTGAACAATACGCATTTTTCTTAAAACGAGGACAACAGTTGGACATCCCAAAAATAATCTGTTACTGCGCAGTTCTGCCGACTTTGTAAACATGTCACCTTCAAGGCCATTATGTTGATTAATGGGTTAATAAATTTGGTGTTTATAAACAAGACAATAAAAATTTTGATTTCAAATTCAGGATTTGAAGAAGGCCAACGTCTGTTGACGTTCAGATGCTTGGCTGGTGCGACCTGGATCACAGAGAGTTTTCTGTCTCTGCATGGAGTTTATAGTATCCACAGTTCATAGTTATATTTTCAATTCATTTTTGTGTTTTTGTATACACCGTTTTGTTAGCTTCACCTGTGTATTCGTATGAAATCATCACTATCACATTTTAAATTCAATCGTCGACACGAATAAACCTGAGTTACCGCGCGCCGTCTGTCTTCTTCATTTGTATATATTTCTGAGCTGGTGAAGTGATTGCAAGGCGAAATATTTTAGCTTTGTGTATCGGTTGATCTATGGACGCTCAGCGTTCGTCGTTCCATGCCACGTGTGAAATTATCTGCCTTTCCGAGCCTGCTTTCTGGTACTGGCTTTCTTGTGGTTGTCTATTCAATTAAGTGGACCTTGACTTATCAATTAGTCTTTCCTATTTTACTGCTACGTCTTCCGTTTTATTTGCACGCTTACCTTCTGTACCTATCCGTTACTGCTAAGATTCTTTCTCGGTGTGACTATATTTTTGGTCATTTTCATCACTTAATTTACTGGGCCACTACACGTTCAAGTTGTGATCCAGAGTGGGGATAGAAAAAAGAATAGAAGTGACAAATCTCAGGTGCCTGATAAGTAAAACGAATATCATAATTCGATTGGTACAAGACGGGGAAAGTGCCTTTCCAACCTGTTTATCTTTTGAATACATCTGCCCTCGGGGCATCAACAGTCATAGGGGTAATTTATTCCCCGAATTGTCAACCCGGTTGTTGATGTAGTCAAGCCGACCAGTCAGCTTTGGTCTTATATTCTCGACTGTAAAACCATGACATCTTAAACCGTGGTCATGTTGCATCACGAACAAACATGATAGAGGGCTTGTGTCAGCTTGATCGGTAATTTTGTACTCTTCGATAATGTCCTCTATTCCCCTCGGTCGTTCGAGCGAGAATAAGCTCAACGATCTTAGTCGGTCTCGATAGTCTAGACACTTCTCACCTCATACCATGCGTGTGGCGAGCTTTTGTACCACTTCGAGGGCGATGATGTCCTTTTGGAGGTAGGGTGACCAAGCCTGATAACAGTATTTCAAATGGAGACAAAATATGGCCGAGTACATCCAGACGAACACCGCCGGTCATGGGTCTGCAATTGCGGATTTCAGTCGATATAACGCTCGCCATACTTTTGTCGTAGCGCGGCACACTGGACAGGTGGAGCAAACTTACTGGTGACTTGGATAACCAGGTCCTTCGTTTGGTGTTTTTCTGCAAGTTCAGTTTTCCGTCCATTTGTGTCCCTGAGATACCTGAAAGTCGATTGGAGAGTGTTAGAAGGGATACGTGTTTTTAGGACGTTCAGCGGTAAGTCCCACTTTGGTATCCATTCGCAAATTTTCAAAATGTCCTCCTGCAAGGTGTCCGGGTCCGACGCACTTTCAACGAGCTTTATACCCTTTGCATGCATGTAACACTGGCTCATCAAATTGTTCATCAATTCATTCGCTTACACCGGGAAAGGCAGTACAGCGGTGACTGAACAATGAGTTAGGCCATTTAAAAAGATAACTTCGTCCCACAGTACTGCTCTCATAATCACACCACACGACCTCTCGGTTAAAAACGTTCGGATTGTTGACGAAAACTCAAATTCTTGTGAATTCCAACCCAATAGCCTTTGGTTGACGGAATCGAGGGCTTTATGGAAATCTAGGTAGTACACCAAAATCTTCTCCTCTACTCAGTTTCTCCGCGACAGCTCCCAGAAACAGTAAGACAAGATACACCACTTATAAACGTATGTTGAGAATCTCTGAAAAACTTCTGCTCACAGATGAAGTTGTAGATCTTTCCTGCTGAAATGGGTTCAAACGTTTTGCTGACGACACTAGTCAGGCTGAATGGTCGGAGTGCCGGAAATCGAATTTTTACAGAGAGTGGAATTTGCACGAGTTCAAGTGAATTTCCGACCTCACTCCAGACTGCCCTAACAGTTTATTGTTGTATCTTGCCTACTGGGTGAAACAGTCGTTGTTTTGGTATATTGAACATTTCATATTCCTTTTTCATGAGCCGCGCCGTCAAATACTCCGATAAGGGCTCCAGAAACAGTGACAGGTGTTCTTACCCCTCAGGCGGTTCAGAAAATTTCATACGTTCTACGCCAGCTGCAAACAGGCGAACAACAAACATACTCCTAAAACGTACAGTAATATATCTGAACAACGCATACACTGTCGAACGTTCACGCACTGCACTTTTAATGTGCCTATTCCCGTCCTCCACCCTGTTGGTTGCGTAGTTATCATGGAGGACAGTCCCTTTCAACAGTTGAGATGCTTATCCGGATTTACCGACTAACCATGTTTTACACAGGTGCTCAAAAGCTTCCCTACTTAAAGACTATTTAGCTTGCAGTGACTCACACCAGGTCTAACCACATTGGCTGATCGCAGACCTCAATATTATATGGTCGCTTTGAGTGTCGTGTGACGGTTTAGTAAGAAATGCAATGACAAACATGACTTGACCGGCGTCATTTTAAGTGTACTGGTCTTAAAGTGGAGCTATACGTTCTACCACTTCCACTAACCCCTTCGTTTGCACAAGCTGTCCATTTAGAAGCACACAGAGTACGCCTGTCTGCATGACCGATATGGTAAACGTTCTGAATAAACGCACAAACCGTGTGTGAAGTCCACATTGTAAGAAATTCAGCACACATGTCCTCTATGGGTAAGACCTTGAAAGAAACTCAACATACACTCTCGGACATGAAGACAGAACTGGCTTCCACCAATCGGCGTTCAGCTCTAGACATTTCCGAACCTGCTGCGGCAGACAAAACGGTGGCACTGTTTACATCACAAGTCGAATGGAAAATTGAGAGGAAACTTGTTGTCACCCATAGAGTGGACCTCTCCATATGATGTTTCGTAAACTACTGCCCCATCTGTCATGCAGTTCTTCAGCAGCCTAAATGTTGTGCCAGACAAAGAATTCCACCAATTTATAACACATAGACGTAGGATCATTGATAAGTGAGATGCACATCTTCAGATCTTCCGTCCTTTTGTCTAATCCCCATATAATTCTCGTGACCGAGACGTGGTGCTGCATAATTTAGACACGCAGATAAGCCTCGTAGGATATAGTATATTTCGTAGGGATCGTCTCACAGGACGAGGCGGTGGATGCATCATTTACTTAAAAGAGCAATTTTCCACAGTTACGCTTGACGAGTCTAGTCGTAATAAAATCGAGGACTCGTTGTGGTTAACGGTCTCTATGGGTTCTCGCTACCTACCTATAAGATGTACTTGCCGACCGCCTAATACTACTAGCAGTGACTTGACTGGCCTTGTAGAGGCGACAAGTCACGTATCAAACATACCTTGCGAACACAAACAAATAGGTGGTGACTTTCACATACCAAATTCCTCCTAAACCTCATTCACAGCTCCTGCAAAACAAGCCGAATTTCTTTCATGCATTCAACTGAATGGATGGAACCAACATGTCTTAACGCTCATCAGAGACATATTTCGGGTCTTATATTCACAACAGGTATCTCGAATGTAGAGATATCTGCTCTGGGACAATTCACAGGAAGTGACCGTAATATCGTCAAATGTCAGGCTGACTTCAGTACAGTTATCGAACTGACAATTTTATTATACCGTACCATCAAATACATCTATTGGAGTACCTTTTTATTACTAAGATCCTTAAACTGGAATACGTTCTTTTGTAAACCAGTGACAGTGGTTATCAACCGTTCGCAAAGCCTGGGCTTACCTAACGGACCTGAACGCAGTCCATGCTGTTAAAAAAATTTGCGGGTGTGTTGAGTTTGTACAAAACCAGGTCTCATTGAGTACAATTACAAAAACATCTTTTGTTTGAATATTTTACGCCGAACATCACCTAAACACGATCGCAGCCTTCGAATTCAAACAGACCTTTTGGTCAACCTTTTTCGAAGGGAAGCACTTGACTCTGGTTTTGCCCTCGCTAGAGCTCACCAGCACAGAATAGTCTTCCGACTACAAGGGTTAGAACTCCGACTACGCTTTCATGGGGCCAACGTGTTAACCGCTGTATCGTCCAATGCATCATGGGACTAAAAGTATCCCGCAAGTCGTTATCAAGCAAGAAGGTGGAGGTGTACCCATCCTTTTAATTAATTTCTTCATGCTGTCACTTCTATCCGGCACCTTCCCTCTTCAGTGGAGAAAAGTCAGTAATAGTACCTCGCTGCAAAAGTGACCCAAGGCAGAAGGTCAATAAACATCGTCCAATAAATCATACCCAAATCTGCTCAAGAATGTTTGAAAGGATGATAAAAATGCCCATCGTCCAATTCTTGGGGTCACAAAACTTTATAAATCTTTCACAGCACGGTTTCCCTAGTGAGCGCTCTTGCATGATGTCACTTGAAATTCTTAAACGATATGTCGATGTCTGCCGATACAGGAAATGTGGTCCTTATCATACTCTTCGACATGCAAAAGGCTTTGATCGTGTGCCCCATAGCCGCCTTTTAATCGAAGTAGCATCTTTTGGCATAGAAGACGCCCTCACCTGATTGCCTTCTGTCACGTCTTGAAGGCCGAACCCAGACTGTTAAAATGAGAGAGCACTGCTCGACGCCAAAGCCAGAGACTGACGGGTTGATTCAAGGAAGCGTTCTGAGACCACTGCTCTTCCTCATGTATATAAATGACCTATGCGATGTTCCTAAACACGGCAAGCCCCTTTTGTTTGCCGACGTTACCAGAGTCGTTCACACATTCCTACAGCCCAGCCACCTCGGTCCCTGTCTACGAAATATACGATAGGACTCTGTATCACTGGAGTCATGGTACATAACACAGCTTATGACGTTCTCAGCAAACAAATCGAACATTATCACTTATGGTTTTCAAATGACCAATTGGTCTGTCTCACTGGATGATCGTCATATTGACATTGCCACATCTGTTTGACATCTAGAAATATGGTATTCGAACTTCTTCGATTTCTAGTGACAAGTACGCTTCGGGTGGCAAAGACTAAAAGGAAAGTAGGCTGTATCAAAAAGACGTGCCATCACAACTCTCAAGACACGCGAAGCAGCCTCTTGGATACGGAAAGATGGATAATACCATTTTGCGACCGTTGTGGATAAATAATCTATCATCGTCGACTCGTAAAATGTCGGCTACGTTCAGCAGTGCTGTGCCTATAGAGTAACCTGGGGATACAGCCGATAAAATGTTGGATGTTCAGCGTAACCCCTGGCCGAGTAATACAATTGCCAGCCAGCTTCATGATAACCTGTGTCATAATAATAATAATAATA
>LUCH01001385.1:105351-129017 GCA_013368495.1 Paragonimus heterotremus
CCCGCGAATTGTCCAACCAGTACGGGACTTTGATTGTCCGGACGTTATGGAATGTTGTTTTGCGCTAGAATTGATCGTGGAATCAGGAATGGAAAACAAAATTACGTGGTAGTGTTTGGCCGAACAGTTCCCGTCACTGGTTTTCAGCTTGTACATTTAATCGCACTGACCACGCAGCCGACCTAAAATCCTGTCTCGATGTCCGACAGCACCAGCACACGACGACCATGGTCATTGTTGGTATTACCACACGTTCAGTCACCGAGCAAAGAAGTGAACCCAGCCTTGCAGCTTTACTACCTCACCGACATCACAGGGATACTCAGTGACCGGCCAGTGATCGTGACGTCTGTGCCTGGTGTCTCCTCCAAATGTTGTCTTCCCTACATACCTGACAAATACACATGCTACAATTTCCTAGTCAACACCAGCGCTGAAGTAAGCGTGATTCCAGGCGCCACGGACGACCGCCAACGTTTCCAGCTTACTTCCCCCTTACAAGCAACTAACAAAGAACCGATACACTCATCCTTGACCTGGGACTGCGACGTCGGTTCCGCTGGATTTTTTGGTGGCAGGCGTTCAGACCGCAATTCCGGGTGCCAATTTCCCATCTCATTTTGGTCGCTTGGCAGACATTCAGCGTTACACGCTTTTGGACAGCCCAACTCCCTTGAGTACTAAGGGTAAACCAACCAGGATGAATTTCATCGGAATCCATATGGCAGTACCCAAGCCCTCAAAATCTTCTCAGTTGATCTAACAATACCCGCAGCTCACTGGTCCGTCGTATCATATACATTCTCTGAAACACGACGTGACACATACCAATGTGACCGTAGGACAACCAGTATTATTCGCCCATCCAAGGGCTCTTGGTCTTCCCGCTTGCATTCGATCCCTGAGAAAACACCGGGCGACTGGAGACCATGTGGTGAGTTCCGAGCCCTGTACAATGCTACCGTACCCGACCGTTACCCCATTTATCACATTCATGACTTCTTTGACTCTACGTTCTAGGCGCGTTTCCTCTAAAATCCACTTGGTGCATGTATACTACCAAACCCCCGTCGTTGAAGAAGACATTCCAAAGACTGCGATAACGACTCCGTTTGGCTTGTATAAGTTCCTTCGAATGCCCTTCGGCACTCGAAATGCAGCTCAAACATTCCAGCGCTTTGTGGATAAAGCCGTTCCTGGTATAGATTTTGTCCTTGTTTACCTTGACGACGTTTTGATCGCCAGCCTTCTCTCGAAGAACATGAAACACATCTTCGTGTTGTACTGGAACACCTGAATGAGTGAGGGATTCCGTCAACTTACCAAAATGTGCTTTTGACGTATCGTCCTTTGAACTTTTTGGAAATTTTGTAGACGCAAATGGCATTATACCTTTGGACACCAAGACGCAAGCGCGGCAGAAATATTCCATTCCGGATTTCATCAAAAAGCTTCAACGGTTCATTGGAATTATTAACTATTATCGTCGCCTTATTCCTCACTGCTCACAGCTTCTGACGTCAATAATGGATCTGCTCTGTTATTCTGAAAAGGGCGTTATTTGGAGTCCCGAGTCGCTACAAGCATTCAACAACGTAAAGAAAGCATTCAGCGACGCAACGACCCTCACTTATTTTAATCCAGAGCCGACCGCTTATCTGATCCTCCCAACTGATGCGTCTAATCATGCCGTTGGTGCAATGCTTCAGCAATACGACGGCGGCGAACTACTACCGATATCATTTCACTCCCAGAAGCTGTCACCTGCACAAGTCAATTATAGCACCTTTGGTCGGGAGCTCCCCGCTATCTATTTGTCCACTAGGAATTTTGTCATTTGTTCGAGGGAAGGAACCTCACCGTTTTAACTGACGATAAACTTTTAATCTACGTCTTCAACGCGAATCAAGACGAATATTCCCCGCGCGAATTTCGACGTCCCGACTTTGAAGCGCAGTTCATAACGGATATCGGACACATTGATAGCAATTTCAATGTGGTTGCTGATGTGTGCTCAAGCTGCGTGTAATCGGTAGACCGTGAATATCTCCGTTACCTTTTAGTTAAAAATACTTCATGGCTATTAACGTTGTTGAAAATTTGTCATATGTTGCAGATCCTAAAATCTTGCAGATCTGTTCCCTGAAGCTTTTTTGTTTTAATCTTCTGAAGGCGTAAGCAAGAAATGTGCGGCTGCTCAATGGCATAGGGACTAAAGGGGAATCACACAGATTCGCGTTCTACATTATTTTGGAAATGTGAAGATAAAGTATGATGAGAATCGATGTCATAGGCCTGGAAACACATGTTTTTATTTAAATTTCGTCGCGATTAAGCAGGAAAGCGTGATTACAAGTTCGACAGTAGAGCTGTTGTTGAAACATGAATACCAAGCTTTTTATAATACTACAAACGTGAGAAACGCCTATAACTTACTCCAACGTAGGGCAATTCATCATGCTTCGCCACTCGTTTGTACCACTGTTGTTAACTTTTCCATGAAATCAGGATGTACGCCGAAATGGAAACAGGGTAATCTGCATAAAGAATGACGTTAAAGAACACTCCCAGCTGGGAAGATTGCGATGTTGATAACGGCATTTGTGTAGTTCGCGAGTATGGTGCTCCGGGGCCGAAGCGAGTTGAAAACATCCATTTAGGCGCGAAAACAGATTTTTCCAAATTTTCATGAAATAATAAAACGCATATCACGGGACAAATGTACATATCCTGCCGAGTACTATAGTTGCATTGTAATAAGAACAATCAACCATACTCAAAAAATTTTCACATTCACACTTTTGTTGTGGAAAATGCGTCCGCACTGTTTTCGATAAAAGCATCATGTTGGCTTTCGTCATAGATTTTACGCCCCGAAAATGCTTCCGTCGGGATTTACGTCGTAGAACACATAACCTTAGTGGCAGAAACGCTCAGTTCCACGCGGCTTTGTACATACGGTTGAAGTTGTAATCCTCGACCACGTTGCGTCTGCATCGCATTGTACACGAAATATTACAATGTTGTGACCGGAAAAGACGCTTGGCCAGAAAATTCGTTTATTGAGAAAACTCCTGCATAACTCATATCAAAAAACAAACCACAAACACGTACACTCATCTGCACGTCAGACATACACTCACATACATCGGATGGTAGTACGTTGTCATTCTCCTTGGCGAAACTTCTGCCATAGTGCGTATACACTATTCCGACAGTCTATTCTTGCCCATCGTCTTCCTGGCGTTCGGAGCTTGCTCTTTTGTTCCAAAATGCTGCCCGTGGGTAACACACTACTCATGAGTAGTATACTACTCACACCAAAACTGCCTGTCATACAGCAACAGTAATTCTTAATGAAAACTATGCCGCCACTGTGGTTGGTTAATTATCCACTTGAATTGTATGTTCAGCTTGGTTCCTTTATAGTACTTCCATTATAAAAGGGTTCTCGTTTTCACCTGGTTGTTTCTACCTACGGTATAGTGTAAACCTGGATAACACGTCACACTCTATCGGCAAAAACGGGCGTATTGTTTTGTTTATCGCTTATTGACTATACTCGAATATAGCTTGCCACGTGTACGAGAGTCAGTGCTTATTTATCTGACAGATAATGACCAAATTTGATATTCGTTATTTATCCGACGAAAACATTTATTCCCACTCCTACCACCTCAGCTACAACCCTTCTACCTTCGTATCATGGACGAGTATGATTCCGATGAGAGTTGGTCTATGGTTTCGCCGGTTGCAGAATTCACTGACGGCTGCCAGTGTGTTACCTCATTTTCGGTCATAACTGTAGGAGATCATTACAACTTATGCCCAACGGTCTAAAAATATTGTGAATTTTCCTGATTTCTGCTTATCAACTTTGGTCATAGGTTAAGTGAACTGAACAAGGGAGTTACTTGTGTGAACGCATACTACATAATTGAGCGTTGATCATAACTTAAGTGAACTGGATGGAGCAGCCACTAGTGTGGACGCATACTGCTTACTTAGACGGTGATAAACTTCCCGTAAACGTCCGTTACACACTGCCAAATGTCAGCAGTTGGTGTACTTTACTGGAACAGACTCCTGCTTTCGTTCAATCCACCAATGGTTAGTCCATGGTTCGTAGAATGGGAATCATAAAGCGGGAGATTGGGAGGCTGGTTGTGCTCCAACTCGAAAGAGCTCAAGACCAGACACGCATCTCGTCTAAGCACATGGAACCGTGACCTACAACATGTGTCGCGAGAAATGATTCGCTAAAACTAACAAGTTAACCCACTAAGCACGTCGCGCACCCCTGCGTACACTCCTACGTCTTTTGCACTTCGTACAACGATAATAAATCTGCACGGTTTTCAAGAAACCATGTCACATTACCTTAGCCTACATCAAAGCAGCTTCCGACCTACGGCTCGTCCCACGAACGCAAATGACGCCCACCTCAACCACGTACCTCTGAAGACACTCTTGGAAGTGCAGAAGCCGCGATCCCCGAACATCGCCTTGACAGTCGTAATATAACCCATCCACTAGAAATGAAAATAAACAACTGGAAATAAAATAAAAAACAAATGACAAGCATGAACAAATAAATTGAAAAATAACCCCAATATCCTTGTGTTGACACTGTTACACGCAATCGACCACAACAGCAACAGCCATACCGATATTCGAAAAACAACTAGGATAAGATTGTTTTCAATTAACGGTCGGTTAAAACAAACAGATATATGTCCATGATGCACATTTCGATGATTTCAATTTCCGCACCAGATACCGAGCTACTGAAACGAATTTTCTCTAAAACGACAGCTCAGGAACTCACGATCTACGACTAGCATTCATGGGCGTGAGAGAGCCTGTAGCGTTACCGTGTAGTGACCTGTAGATAACGTTGGTCTGCCTGCTGTACGGTGTGTAAAATTCTTTCAAATGTCCTACTTCACGTTGTACATAAAACCGTAAGGATCTTTGTATGCTATCCGCTTGTTGCATGCGATCGCGTCTGTTTGTTAGCATGTTTGTTGGCTTATGTATGCCAATGGCGCCATACATACTCCCTGCTGGCTTGCGCGCTCGACTGTCGGATCCTTAACCTCCCTAGGTGGTTTCGCGTGTCTTTGTCGTTCAGCACTGGTTGATGTCTGCAGTAGTTGTTTAAAACACGTTCGGTCCCCCGCGATTATTAGTAACCTTGTCTCGCATCTGGTATTCTTTGCTCATATTTAGACCGCAAGAGATCCGCCAGAGAGGATTAATATCAATGGCCAACTTCAGTCGACATTTAGTATCCAAACGGTATCAGATTTGTTGGGTGGCGTTTCGTAAGGCAATGGCTAAAACAGTTTATCTAGTGAGTATAGCTTACAGTATTACAGAAGTCGCGGATTCATCATTCAGCCATGGGTAAAGCTGCGACATCCAGGCCATACGACTAACTTTCATGTTAATGGTTTGTAATATATTTGAATTCACAAGGCAAAGTGAACGGGCACGGTGGTACTAGTGAGAGCATACTCACGTTGCAGGGAGTTCGGAGTTTTGCGGACGTCCAAAGTGACCTCACTGTTGATATAAATGGCAGTGTGCCAAATATGAATGAGTATGACAAGAACCATATAACAGTGTTTGTACCTAGCTTGATCCGGATAGCACAGTAAACATAAATTTCACTGCTGCAAGTCATTAGGCCAAACACTGGAATTTGTGGGTTGTGACGGGTGGGTGGGCTGGAGTGAAAATAATCTTCTACTTGTAATTTGTTTGGTTGATGCGCTTGTACAAGTCTCTGAGTTAAAAATTCTCTTCGTAATGCCGTGTACCGTTTGAGTCTCGTAATGGCGTCGAGGTAGGGTGTGTTGTTCAGTATACCGCGTTGCGTAGAAGTGTGCGACAAAACCTGAGTAGCTCTTGTGACGGTGTTCTTGGTCATGAGCTGTGACAAACAATTAACAAGGTAGTGTTGTTAACACATACACTCACGTCAGTGACAGAATTGGAACCGCTGTCCATGTCGACTGCACTGTGTCAGGTATAGACGCCAACGTTAGACAAGTCAACCGGCCTAACCGCTGAGAGATTTTAGGATGATGTCTGCTTGGTGTGTGCTTTCTTTCGGTGTGTTAAAGCTTGTAAAGTGCATACCTAATGATAGACTGTACTAACTGATTCTGTAGCCCATGTCGAGTGTGCAAAGGCAACCCCATGCAAGTTCGTCAGATTCGCGGCGATGACGTATACTTTGTTTACCAGCGTGCTCGTCAGTGACCTCATGTCCCATCTGGGTGAAGTACATCAGCTAGTCTTGCAAATACTCTGTGTCATTCGCCTTATAATGTAGCGTGCGTGTCAGTCGGTAACCGTGCGTTTCCGTAGAACCTTGACCAATCAAGCTGCGCATTAAGGTCTCATCAACTTTGTATTAGGACGGGACCCAAATTGAAAGCTTTTGCAGTAAACACTGAGGCCACCTGTGAATCTTGGTGTGCAGGATTGCCTTCATGCTTCTTGCAACTGCACGAACGCCTTGATGTGGTACCACGGTTAATAAACTTTAGTATCAACCACACTTGTTTTGACGATGGCCGTCAACAAGTCTCCATTGTGTCTGTTGTGCCTTGCAAGTTACAACTGTGTTTGACATGTGGATACACACTACAACTGATTTGCCAAAATGACATTGGTAAGCATCACGTATGGTTCCACGAAAGCAGACTGGAACCTGAATGATTTCCCGTTTTAATTTTGCTTGTTTCATCGCATAAGTCGACTGAAATTGAGAGAGTCAATTTGGAAATCGGTACGGATCTGCCAAACTTGTCCCCCATTATAAAACACGGAGAATATCAGTTTTATTTTCACGGTAAAATTTATCGACAGGTAGATGGGATCACCATAAGAAGCCCGTTAGTACCTGGTGCTTGCTTATTTTTCAATGCTAATGATGTAAATGCGTAGGATTATTGTACATGGTCCCTATTGAAAGCTAATGACGTCGTGTGCGTACCCAAATTAACCATGTACACTAATGAGAAAAGTTGAAACCTTCGGTACACACCGAAGCACAAACATGTATAGGTAAACCCGAGCGCGAGGCGTGACGGATGTGACACAATTTGTGACCACAAATTAATCATGTATGCCAATGAGAAAAACTGAAAGGTGAGGATACCTCAAAGTGGCACCGATGTGATGCTGAATAATACGGCTCAGGTGAGCCAATCGGAGGAAGAATTAAACAGATGGGTGCAACAAAATCTTCGTAAAATTAGAGAGCTCAATTAAGTTTGAAATTAGGTGAACAGTAGATAGATGCAAATAATGCAAATATTATTACTCGACTATTGTAGTGAATAGGAAGAAGTTGAAACCTAGACTGAACCAATGAACTTAGTTGAATTGCGTCTGTGCAGTTCAGTCTAAGTTCTAATTTTTTTCCTAGTGAAATATACCTACATTCGGAAAAAATTCCAACATGCCATTAGAGCCCGTAAGAATAAACATCAATTCAAACGAAGCTTAGAAACTATCCTGCAATTAATGAACGTCATGTCTATTTTCAAACTCTGCCTGCCTGAAGATGATATCTTTAAAAACGGACTTAATAACACCTAAACATCTGACCTGATCTAATAACATATGAGGGGAAAGCTATATCACATGACACAACGTCAACCGCCGAACTGGTCAAAGCTATCAACTTCACCATTTAAGGAATTTCGCAATTTCGAAAATTATTATTTCTCCGGCAGGATCGGTCTTGTATACAGTTTTGTCCGAAACTTGTAGGTGAACGAAAAAACTATAGCCATCACATGGTCACTTCATACACACCGTCGTTAGTGGTAACCAAACCATCCTGGTACACTCTTACTCCATACTTAATGATTACCAGTTGTGTACAGTTATTAATCACTGTGCAGTAGCTGTGCACGCTAAAACTGTTTGGGAAATGTGTACACAACTTAACCTATTCGCCCCATATGATTAGCCTTAAATCTGTGCTTCTTCCTATCCTAATAGACCTCCTGGCAATCTTCCCGTATTTTTCCAACCTACATATCGGCCGATATCGGAAGTGGGCTGTGGTCATATACTAGAAAAAGCCGTGATTCTGCTTACTTTTGCGTTATACGGTAACAATTGTTTGTTAGAGATATAAATTTTATTAACCAACGCAAGCTTGTAAATTTCATTCATTCATTCATTCATTCATTCATTCGTTCGTTCATTCATTCATTTCGTTCAGAAAATATCACATTCTATTATTCGCCATACTTCACATGATCACTATGTTCTCCTGTTTATCACGTAATTTTGCTTTCCATTCCTGATTCCACGATCAATTCTAGCGCAAAACAACATTCCATAACGTCCGGACAATCAAAGTCCCGTACTGGTTGGACAATTCGCGGGGTCTGCGAAATTCCGTCAATTTAGATGAAATAACGAAGTCCCGTCCAGAAGATCGTCCATTTCTCCACAAAAATAAGGGTCTTCCTATCTTCCTGACAAAAGTTTCCGCATACATTTCCGGAACCGTCTACATCAACTAATAGCAAAATTCTTCGACCGTTCATTTTTTCCATCTTGAAAAATCCTTTTACTGACATGACCTCGAACATAAGGCTGCAACAGGAAAGCCAGACGTTCTGGCTTCGTGTACCAGTTACACTAGTTAACCAACTTTGAGCAACGTGGAGACACCGGGGGCAGCGTTCTTCTGAAGTAGGGGTTCCAACGATAGTCCTGTGAAAGGAGACAATAGAAACAGTCGTGAGCCAAAGGCCCAGTAAGACATGCACACGACTTATACAACCGAAAACAAAAGTGGCGCTAACAATACGGCAGCAGGATGCGTTACAAGGCCAATGTTAACCTTATGAAGCGAGAATTGATGTAACCACCCAGCAATTTTTATCGGACCTTGGAACTTTTGAGATTATCATTTTACAAGCAAGTGGGCCAAATGCTTCTTCACAAACTAGGATTTTCCTCTCTTATTATACCCGTTTTGTTACTTCATTTTTATAATTAATGTATTGTATAATTAACAACTAGGTGTACGGTATGCATTTCGCGTTACAATGTCTATACTGATAACGTTTATCTGAGCGTGTTTCTCACAGATGCGTTGAGAATTACGTTATTATTATTATTATTATTATTATTATTATTATTATTATTATTATTATTATTATTATTATTATCGACTGCATGGAGGCAATGGAGCCAAATCCATTGGTTCACTATCGACTGCTTGATTGTCCAGCGTCCAACCACACAAACCGAATTTATCCAAATAATCTGTATCGCTCGATTGCTGGTCAAACATACCATTTTTTTCTTCTGAATCTGTCTGTGACACCGTTTGCACCCACATCAGAATTTCTCCCGTTTCTTCGAAGCGGGAAATGAGGTTAACGTAAAATGGTTATTAGTTCACGTGCAGTGCTCTTCAAAACATGTTATTTGCCGGATCCCCGTAAGCCTGCCTTCTACACCGATTTCACCACCGCACCACGTTTGGGAGGGTTTGGTTTTCGCGGCGGATCTGATATTCAAATTAATTAGCGAGTTTCATTTGAAACGTGCCTCCTCGTTTCTCCTCCAGTCACACTGTACAATAAGATAACCTTATTTACACTAACCTGCTGACGCTAGCTTAAAAGTATTGCTGGCATTGAGTGCAGTACAGACCTCGGCCGAAGAACCGTTTGAAGAAACTGTCCCAGTGATTCCACTGGGAGTAAAATTGGCATGTGATCCAGTTGATAAAATTTTGATCTTCAGTCGGTGATTCCTTTTCTTCCACGCTCACCGCAGATCTCCGAACATGATTCCATTATTGACAAACCTATTGACACTGTACTGGGTCCCGGTTGTGGTTCACTTGTATTAGGACGTTGCACCGGGTCAATTCTGTGGCGTCTCGACACCTGAAGGCACTGAAACAGGTTAACACTCTCGAGATCCACAGGAGTGACGGGTGCTGATGTTGATGCTGCTGGTTGCGGCGAAAATGCGGGTTCCAGTTCCTCGTTACGTGGACTATCTGGAAGATCCAGGGTTACGGCAGATACGTCTGTGTTGTCCGTTGGTGCATCAGCTGTTGGAATGTAGTACGGCGGAATACGTCTGCGACCACAATTGCGAAGAAACTCCCGTAATTTATCCAACAGTTGGTTGATTGTTGTGCCATCCGGTTGCCTCTTCACCCCCATCCCCAGCTCACTGAATGTTGCCACGTCGGAGGATTGGACGTATTTTTTTTTCGGCGCGTCGTAGTTGGCGGCAGGGATCTCTAAAATTCCGTTGAAACTTCTGGTCTATCCGGGAACAAGGGGAAAGTTTTCCATATCCCCGCCGAGCGATTGATACACACGCAGGGAGTGATTGCATGGTAAAAGTTACTACACCGCATAGGGACAATCGCAATTCCAGGCAGTGGGATTGACGCTGAAGATGTTGTGGCCGTCCATCACGGTACTCCACATTAGAGGAGCGGTGAACGTCAACTGGCTTTCGACCGCAACTTATGCGAACATGAGCTGCACGGCCTTTGGGACCAAATGATGACTCAACCCCACGTAATCTCCACGATTATTGATCAGCGGGTATGGGCGGTAGGCAGAGACGAGCAGTATCTGACGTTCGTTGATAATGTGATCAAGGATGGCGGTTGTGCGTTCAGTTGTCTGCCTGACTCACATATGAGCGTTCAAGTTGTGCCGCTTTATTGAACCATGGGTCGCTTTGACGAAGTTAGTGTCTCGCCCGCCGAATGTCGGGATCTTTGGGCTGTGAGAATTGACCCATTCTTCAGACCTCCCAACGAGCCTGGCCATCGGGTACTCTTTGTAGAACGACGTGTCCGTAGTCTGCATAATGGCTGAGGCTGCAGCGCACTTCCAGCGGTTACGTGTCAGCAAAGCGATCAGGAACCGTTTATGGAGAGCCCATTGTAAATTTCTGTTGCGTACGTTACGCAGAATGTGCAATCGGCACAGCAGTTGACGGACGTGCGGCAGCTTCTGAGTTATTGTTGCTTATACCACCGCACTATCGCCTTTGATAATCGTCTCTGCCTCCACTGGTCCGAAGAATATGACGAAATTCCGGAGAAACGTCGCGATAGCCACCGCAGTTTCGTTTGAAAGCCAACCAAAGCAGACTGGTTGGCCGACTCCACTAGATTCTACAACAAGCGAAACAAACAAACTGTATCTATCTTTAGAAGCCTTGTAAGTGGCGTCTATACCCACGATTTTGGGGTAGCGCCGACAAAACTCAATCTGTTCATTATTCATGAAATGTGTTAAACGGTTTTTGGCATCTACGTTTAAATAGCACTGGCCAGTTGTGCTCACTCGGGAATTCAAACGACCTAGGTAGCTATCGGGTTTCTTTTCGCGAGCAGGCGTGCACGAAGGTTTCAAACGTCCTTTGTCGTTGTTTTCGTGTCGAAGTGCTTGCGGATGTATTGAGTCGTGTTGAGGTATACGGTCCTGCTGAGCAGCCATGTGCCAATTTCCTCAATTTCTTCCGTTGTTAGACGATGCCTTGGTGCCTCGCATTTAACATTATTCACGTCGCACTGATGGTTGTGAAGCCTGACGAATTTGGTCATCCGGAATCCTTCTTGTCAGTCGCAAGAATGGCGGATCAACAAGATGATCAGTATTGAAAACCAACCTGGACTGACCAGTACACTCATTTCAGAAACTTCAAAGAGGAAAAAGTAGGCACTAGCTAGGCGCACTAGACGTGTTTTTTCATTGGGAAGTTCAGCTAACGAACTTCGATTGCTTATAACTACGCTGCAGGATAATGGGTATCCATCGAGATTAATTGATAAGCACAGTCAGCAACGCGCTGACTAAGCGAGCATACAATGCGGCTGAAATTGTAATTGTCGATCAAACTCGCAAGCTACCTTAACATCTAATGAAGGGCTAATAACCTGTTGTCGCCAACCCGCACTGAATTTGTCAATTTGTTTACACCTGTTTCGAAGTTCGCATAAGCAGAAACAATGGATATTTGAACTCTAAAATGAATGAACATTTTCCGAAGCGTGTTCACTATGTCCTGGGATAATGCAAACTTCCGGCTTCATCTTTCCCAAGACATATTGGGCACAAGTCATCGGATTAATCGCGAATCGACATCCGTAATTACAATAAGCCTCGTTACCTCGCGTTTCCTGTTTTTTGCTGAGACGGCTAGTCGCGACTAGCCGTCCAGCCCACTTGCTGTTTTGCTTCTTCGGCCCGACATAGTTGTGTTTTTGTGTCGGGAATCATATAGAGCAGACGTACTACTTTGTGTGGGGTTGCTTGCATCACTGATGTGTAGAGCTGTCTGGCGTTGACCCTGCGGCCTGTTGTAAGCTCGTTCATTCCGATCCACTGGAACGAGCTACTCCAAACGTCTCGACAATGCCGGTTGAGCGTTGCTCACTTGCATCTCTGTCAAGCAGATGACCCATTAAACACGCTGACTCTGACCCGGAGTCGGTCCGGCTCTGGCACGAGTTGGCATAAATTCGGATCCGAGTAGGCGTGCAACAAAATCCAGAGCCGGTCCGACTCTGGCCAGAGACGGAATGGAGGGGGCCAGGATGAGATTCCAGCAGGCCAGAGTAGGATCCGAGTAGACCAATTGGGCTAACGGCACCTTCCTTACATTCCTAGTTACTCGCTTCAACAAGTGAAGTAGTTCAAAACCTATGTCTTCCAACGTGTACGACCCACTGACACTATTCCGTAAGTTTCGTCGAATTCCCCTCTCAGCGATCAATCTTATCTGGCAACAAGGTGTCAAGTCAATTTGACAGGATCACTTTTGTAATGAACCTTTTACTACGAATGTCTTCATATTACCTAATGCGGACCGATATGGAGATAAACAACGGACGCATCCTATAACTCTCCAAATTGCTCCCGCGACGGACATCATACCGTAAACGTCTTCTACGTCACCACTGAACACGCAGATATTAACAACAAAATGAGAAATATCGCAATAGAAGGGTGTATGTATATTTCATTAAAAAATGATAGAGTCCGGAAAGTGATTGCAATTAGAAACCATTCCCATTGAAATTGAATGCATCCTCTAATCCAGCATGCCGTACGCGAAACACGAATACAAAAATTCTGGAGGAAGGGGAAACAAAAATTGAGGGAACAACAGGGTATGAACAAAAAATAATGGAGAAAAACAAGATAGCAAAACTGAAATTTCTCAGAGAATATTTTCCGAGAGGAAGTAACCCGAGATGGGAACACGCAACACGAATGAACAAGACTTGTAACATACATGGTTTCACTACATCAAAAATCAACTTTATGTGAAACACTCAGTATAGACACCAACGTAGCACCTACAGTCAATGATTTCGCGTTAAAAGTTTTCAAAATGTGAGGTGAAAATTTGATATGCACTTTTACCTGGTAGATGTACCCCAGGTGGTGGCTGTTGTCTCATTTTGATATAATTATCCGTCGTTCTCCAAATCTGCTTGACTAAATTAGATAAAAAAGGCTCATCATACGAGTTTAGCAGCGCTTTTGTACGGTGGGTTAACTGCAGCCAACCTCAACTATGCATCCACGATGCACCATACCTGTTCACGTTTTCTTCTGGCTTCTTCCGTCAGGCTTCTTCTTCGTCGTCCAGCTCCGGATTGCCTTTTTAATTGAATGACCTTCGCAAATCTATTGGGTTCTTACTTGTTTGCGATTAGTTTACGAGTATCAGCGTTTTGATTTCCCACCGTCTCTGTCTTTAGCTCCTTGGAACCATATCATGATGAAATGTTTCACATTTCCCTCACTCTCTTGGGGGTTGATTCGATCAGATAAAACGACGTCTTTTACAGTATTAGAACGAAAACGTGTTACTTATAGTTGCTTCAGAAATGTCAGCGTCCATTAGGCGGCACCTTTTGTTGGTTTTCCGCCAGTACATCTTCATCGCCGATTATTTGGTTTGAGAAGCATCTTCTTTGGGTACGCTCTCGGAGTGGTGCGCACAGTTCTCGGATCTAAAGGCAATTCAGAAAAGAGCGGCTTCAACAACGTGATTAGCAGATTCAGATCAGCGACCGTATGGGACATTGCTTGAATAGTGAATAATTTTTAGTGCTTACGTGTACCAAATAAAACGTTTCCTCAGGTATACGCGGAAATACCAGACGCGAAATAAAAATACAGATAATCGCGGAGACCGAAAATATATGATACGACAATTACAAATGGTCTCGATCGGCGCTAGACGACACCGATACGCCAAATAGCTAGGGAAGATGAGGAACTCACCGCCGAGCGCGGGAGCAATCTGGAAAGGGTGTATGGCTCGATTGGCGCGCATAGGTCGACAAGCATGCAAACAAACAAACGCGATCTCATGCATCAGGCAGACAGCAGGCAAGGATCCTCAAGGTTCTATGCACAATGTGAACTAAGATTTTAGGAAGGACTTTACACATCGTACAGTAGGCAGACCGGGGGTATCTCTAGGCCACTACAAACTCACCGCGTCACGAAAGGATGAGGCTGTTGCCGTAGTATTGGCTATAACAACTGAATATTGTTCATTGTTCATTGATAGAATGTAGGAGTCGCTGACTGTGTCAACCACTTCTCTAAGCGTCTCGATCCCGGAGTAAGCAGGATTAACTGTCCTCTTCCTTCCAGCTCGCCACCATATGTTTATTTAGAAGCCGTCTGAAGACCATGTCATTGGGTGCTAGCACCACCTGCGCTGGTACCGCATCCCAACTATTAACGGCCTGCTGTGACAGTCGAAATACGGCAGGGAGTCGTCCCAATCGTTGTTTGAGAATCGTGAGTGGATGACCCCGGAATCTGTGCTCATTTCGAAGGGGGAAGTCTGCTCTGAGTTCTTCACCCATGTCGCCTCGCAAAATGCGAAGTATCACAATAAGGTCGCCGCGGAGCCGCTGGTAGCTCTGAGGATACATGTCCAGGTGCTCCGACCGCCGGTTATAGGAGAGGCCCCTCATCCCAACAACCAGGCGTGTGGCTGCCCTCCGTACTCTTTCAAGTTGAGATACCTCATTTTGTGTACAGAGAAACACTGCGGCGTGACCGCACTCTAGTCTCGGACGAACATGAGATGAGAAAAGTAAGCAAAAGACCTCCTTGGACACTTTAGCAAGGGAACGACAAATAGCCTCAAGCACTCTCCTAGCTTTAACACAAGCTGGCGTTGTGTGAGCCTGCGTTTTGATGGTGTCAGACACTAACACCCCGAAGTCACGTTCTGTATTCCACTGTGTCAATAAGTGACCTCCAACATAATAGACTTTGACATCCGTGATATCTACCAGGTGCAGGAAGGGGCATTTTTAAGGGTTAAGGGGCTAGCCCCATTGCACCGTCCATGCTGAAATCCTATCTAAGTTCTGTTGAAGTACATCGCTATACTCGTCTGAAGGGACTGCCCTCCACACTTTCATGTTATCCGCGAAGAGGGGGGCAGGCGACTGCAATTGGTCCAATAGGTCATTGACAAAGACCAGAAACAACAAGGGCCCGAGTACTGACCCTTGCAACACCACTTGGGGCAAGCATTCATTCCGATAATTTTTGACTGACCCTTACTGCGAATGACCTACCACGCAGGAAGTCTGTTGTCCAATTTTTTACAGGCAAGCTGACAGAGTACGCCAACAACTTGATAAGCAAATGATTGTGCGGCACTCTGTCGAACGCCTTGCTGAAGTCGAGAAACATTACGTCCAGAGTCTTGCCGTCTGCCCTCGCTTCCACCCATCGCTCTCTGGCAATCAGGAGGTTCGTCAAGCAAGATCGCCCCTTCCGTAAACCGTGCTGCTTCTCATTGAGTATCGAGAGTTGGTCCAGATGCCCCTGAAGATGACGGGCAATCAGCCGCTCCATTACTTTATCAAGTACGCAAGTCAAGGATACTGGTCAGTAATTGACAGCTTCCGATCGCCCTCCTCCCTTGTACAAAGGTGCAATCACCACTCGTTTCCACTCCGTTGGCAGTTTACCTTCGTTCAAGAACTGTTGGTACAGGTCTGTCAGTGGCACAGCCAATTTCACCGCCAGTTCACGTAGCAATAAAGGGTGGGTGTTATCCGGTCCGGGGGACTTGTTGACATCGATCGATCTAAGCTCGCGCTTCACCTCTTCAACGCTGAATAGCGTGTCGGTCAGACGTGGTTCAATTTCATCAGGCACGGCAGATTCAGCATTATCCTGGGAGTAAACAGAAGCATAATGCCCAGCCAGTAGCTGAGCTTTATTCCAGTCCTCAACCACCTCGTTTCCGCTCTAATCCATCAGTGCCGGGATCGTCGCCTCAGTTCTGGTCCTCCGGCGGACGTACGCCCAGAACCTCTTGGATGCTGTGGCCGATTCCACGGCCAGCCTTTCCTCGAACTGCTGACGCTTTCTTGTCTTCATGACGTTACATTCATTCCATGTCTTCTGGTAAACATCGTAGACACCATGACCATCCCGGTAGTTCATCCATTATCGGTGTCTGCGCCTGAGGATGGCACGCAATTCGACATCAAGCCACGGTGGCCTCTTAGCGTGGGAACAATCACGGGACACCGATGTGAGCCGTTCCACGAGAGCCAGCAGGTTACCTCTGATTTTGCACCAACGCCCATCAACCGTGTTTATGCTGCCGCCCCAGTCGTATTCGTGCGCAGCCTCTTTTATTACTCCGAACGGAATCCTCCAGATATTCTGTCGAACCGGGGTAGGTGTTGCTCGCAGCTCACCTCTTGCCCACCATATATCCAATAGTGCATGGCCACTCCTCCCTATTGGGGGCAAGATGTCAACATGATTGATGTCGGACTCAAATGCGGAAAATACCAGACCCAACTTGGGGCGGCATTCGGCCTGTAACCGTGTGGGAGCTTCCACATGCTGGTACAAGCACAGCTCGTCCACGACCAGTTGAAGTAGTGACTCTGAAAACGGTCTGAGCCACTGGTGCAGGCTAGTGTTCTCCAGTTGACGTGAGGTGCGTTGAAATCCCCCAATATCAAACAGTGGTTAGATGCTCCGAATATCCTTAAATCGTCTAACAGTTGAGGTGGAAACGATCCAGGAGAGCGAAATATTACACCTACCATAGTAGAGCTGCTTGGTGTTAACTTTGTCTTACACCACAGTCCCTCGTAAGTACCGTCGTCATCGGCTCTGGCTAACATAAGAGTGGCGGGAATGTAAGTACGGATAAAAAGCATCATCCCTCCTGCTTGTCGGCCACCGATACTGAAGCGGTCCGAGCGGAAGAGTGTATATCCGAGGAGGGAGACTTCAGCGTCCATCATGTCCCCTGACAACCACGTCTCAGCAAGAGCCATGACTGCGGGGTTATTAATGCCAACCCGTTACTCTACCTCATCCAGCCTGTTTAGGAGACTCCGAACGTTTGAGTTCACCACTCTCGACCGATCTAAGCTTGCTTCCACTTCCATGGACTGGAGGATAGTGGTGGGTATTCTTGCTGGGGTCTCTACCGCACCACCCTGTCTAGGGGAAACAGAGGGAACACTGAGGGCTTCCAACGGACTTGAGGCCTTCTCCGCTTTATCCGAAAATTCTGAATAGACAAGTCGGTCTCCCCCTTGTCTCTTCTATCGTGCGGTTCCCCTAGGGCAGCCTTCAGGCGTTCACGATCCTCTGGGGCCAGGTCTCTTGCTATGCGGACATCCACACAGCGCACCTTTGACGACCGCTGTAAGAGCAGGCGAGCTTCCAACGCAGTTCCGAGAACCACTTTGAGTGGTCGTCGCGACACACAGGTATCATTCGCCTGTCCGGTCAAGTCAAAATGCTGAGCGTACTGTTATTTTAGCAGCTAAATCTTCCTCCTCAGTTGTGAATATCTTAATAAGCAAATCACGAAAAGCTGCCACATCATGATCCAACATTGACTGGGAAGTTTGGGTGGTAGCCTCGGGAAGGTTGAATATTATCACACACTGATCGCGTGGTGGGTGTATTTTCGCAGATCTTGATCGAGCTTCCTCCCTCTGAATGCCTACGGGGGAGGTGGCTGCATGACCACTTTGACATATGTTGCCTCTGCGACTGTTGGTCTGAAAGCGGATGTGGCAATCTTTGGCCTGTTCTTCCGTTGGTGACGAACCCCGGTTTTTTCCTTCCTCGGTGCGGCTGGGTCTTCCAAGGCTCTCACAACCACATGCTTTAGAACCCTCACATCTACATCCTTTGGGAATACCGTAACCCCGTCCTCCGTGCCCTTCACAACCACATCAGCGAATGACCGTCCAGAAGGCGGTGGGGTGCCCGCGCACAGCTACAGTTCCACGGTTGCCTCAACCGGTGTACTACATATCCCTTGATCCGGCAATGCACGTGTATCGTTTTTCAAAATTTGGGATAGTGGGAGGTGAGGAGGACTCAATCTAGCACCTGCAGGGCAACACTTCAGGTAACAAAATTTAAGCCGATCCGAACGACTCTTCTTGAAGCAATTATATAGCTCCGCGGCGACTGAAGCGCAGGTACGGTGCAACCACCCATCGCAACTGTCACACTGCAAAGCGTGAGTCCTTTTTCCAATGTCCCTTCCACACTGTAGATAGGGCGATGGCTTTTCCACAACGGCGAGCGTCATCTTCTGATAATCTGGGAAAGAAAAATGTGTCACCGGTTGATCGGACACAGAATTTACCAGATTTGATCGGGAAGTAAATGTTGATTTAGCTCCCCGTACTCGTTTTGTCCTCAAAATGTGGAAAAAACACAACACGCAACAAAATTCAACCACGCGCTTAACCATGCAGCAAAAATATGATGTACACAAAACTCACATGGAATGAACACATGTCCCTCGCCATCTGGTTCTCTTGGTCATCCTCAATTTAAAATAAACAGTACAAAATAAAAGACCACCAGGTTTCTTTGGTGGAATAATTTCATTCTCCAAGTTGGCAGGGATGGTAAAGGAGGAGACACCGGCAAAAACGGTGTCAAGTGGTAGACGTTCCCGTCGCATTCGGCGATATATAGTGGTTCGGCAATGCAGCCTTCGCCCGGAGCTCATGGTGCATTAAAAGTTTATTAACCAGATGGATTCAGGGAGCATGAAGACCAAAAAATCAAACACCTAGATGAATGTTAGTCATCAGGTCAGGTTTCTCGCGAGTCAAGCTCCAAGGTTCACACACCCAAGGTTTCCTCAGCCTTATATTAACACGGATCAAAAATCTCAGTGAGAAAACGGTGAATCTGCAAACAAACTATATTTATTTTATTTATTCACCGTACACTAGCGGACTTCAACGTAACGAATAAGGGCGCTGGGGAAATGGACGTGAGAGAACCTTCAGCACAACCGCGCGGTAGCCGTCAGAGAGAACGAATGTCAACGGAAATTCCAGTTGACCTTCAGGATTCAAACAAGTGTCAGCCTAGTTGGGCGGCGTTCCCAACGGTAGTAGCTAAAACACTGTTATCCTAGTGAATGCAGCCTACAATGGTGGA
Source organism: Paragonimus heterotremus (assembly GCA_013368495.1). Lineage (NCBI taxonomy): Eukaryota > Metazoa > Platyhelminthes > Trematoda > Plagiorchiida > Troglotrematidae > Paragonimus > Paragonimus heterotremus. The sequence goes on from LUCH01001385.1 coordinate 124,884, forward strand.
GATGGCGCAGATTCTTGATATAGCTACGAGCGAAACTGCGATACTTACGCCAACACACTGACACTGATGTTAGTGGTTTGTAGTAACTTTACGTTCACCAGGTAATGTGACCTGACGCGGTGGTGCTGGCAAGACAACTCTCACGTCACATGGAGTTTAGGATGTTAGGGACGTCGAAGGTGGTCTCACTACAGTTTATCTCGGAATAGAGTATGAGGATTAACGACGAACACAAATAGAAGCAAGTTTGCTGCACGACGCGCTGAATCATTCTTCTCAGATACGGGTTGACTCGACTGGATATAGAATGTGGTCAGGGAGACGGTATGCTCATTACCTAGTTGACAGTACGTATAATTAGTCTGGTTTAACTCTGTAAACGCCATCGAAAAGAAAAGTTAGCTGGAGACATCAAAGACCGACCATCGACGAGCGAGTGAACCTGAACTGTATGGTTTTTGAGAATAAACAATCGAACAGCATAAGCTGTGTGAACCTTTCCACTAGCTTAGGTAAAATATGGAACCATAAGACTTGGTACTATTTCACACATCGTACCACAGACAGGCCAGTGAAATTTCCAGGTCGCTGCAACACCTCATGTTAGTGCGTCACACAGCACAAATGTAGACAAAACAACATTTGACGAACGTCCAGTTTGAAAGAAAGGAATCAGTGATGAATTCAATTTCCACAGTGGCCTCAGTTAGAGCATAGTGTGAACGGAAAAATTCAATCTTGGAAAAAGTTTTGCACCGACTACAGTAAAGTAACACATTGTGAAATGAAGGGACCAAGTAAGATAAATCCTAACCATTCGGTTTCCTTCATAACTGCCAACATAGCAATATGAAAACGGATGCTCGTAGATCCTAGCATTTCATATTGCCGCTTCAGTAGCAAGTAACAGTCACCAGGACTATATATAACATTGGTAAGGTGGTGTTGTCTACGTGACAAGGCCGCCTGTGTACCCCACACTCGTGATAAGACTTTAGCTGCTTTCTGGTTGGGCTCACCTTCAACGACTAAGGGCTCATTCGTCGACGCACCTAAGAATGATGCTACCGTTTGTAAAATGTCTGAGTATAGTGCGTACTCCTCCTGAGCCACGTATTCTCTTTGCCGCTGTTATTGCCTGAACGGCTTGATGTTGATCGCACCCGGATAGGAGCACAACACTGGCGTTGCGTTAGAAGAACATATCCGATGGTTTTTGATCTGCCATACAGCTAACCGAATGTCACTGTGCTCAGTGGAAACCTATATTCACGAATTACTTGCATTTGGTACCGAGTGGTACTAATTACAGTGAAAGTCTGAAGTTAAGACTGCCTCGAAGGACAACGTCATTCGACGCACTTGACTTGCAGTCAGAAATTTCGTGCTGTACGAACGTCTTCGCAGAAAGTTTCCAGAATTGCCAGTTGAAGCAGTTTGCATTCCGTCTTACCCGAAGACGCAAAGGATAAGCTTCATGGAGTTATATTGACTCAAAAACTCATAGTCGGACTAAAAAATAATCGTGTCCGTGAGACACTGCTTACGAAGGACAGGGCGGATTTGTCCATGGACCAGCCTGTTATTCTTTCCAAGGTTAAGTCTTCAGCAGTTGGACACTCTAGAGTGTTCAATGGAGAAAAGGACAATCTTAACGTCATCAAAATACAACGTTACTTTCCCACGCAGTCAACAAGTTATCCAATGTGTTATTGTTATGGCAGTAGGCGGCATAAAGCAGACTGTCAGATATGTTCGGCTCTTAAACAAGGATCCCTCCCGATATTTGTAAACCTTGACAAGTAACGTAAATGAACCAAGATGCTTCTGATGAGGACTCGCCACCGTTATTGACAGAACACTTCTACCCACTACATAGTCCTATCCTCACTGAAAAGCAACAACACGGGTTTTCACAGTCCAAGCTGCCTTCACCAGACATTCGAACGGTGGCCATTTGTACGTAGGGCAACTATTGATATGGAATTCGATTCAGCGTCTTGGACAACACAACCGCGCCTGATTAGCCTGGCCAGACGAGAATCAGTGACTGCCGTCATGGAGAAAATGGCTCCGAACTACTTGGTTGAACAAATCGATGATTCCGAACGGCTTCACCCCATAATCAAGGTGCGACACCAACCTGCGATGACTGGAACGCGATACATAGTCAGATTTTGTTAGCCGATGATCGACTGGCCAAGAGGGCTGTCGCTCAGTTTTTCTCAAGGCCGGATTTAATGAAAACATTGCTCTACATGCCGTTAACGCCAGGATCAAAGTACCTTACAGCCGATGAATTTTTCCACCGTTGGAAACGTCGTCGTGTCTACCAGTCAACCTACAAAACAGTAACATCGGCAATACAGCCGGCGACATTCCCCAGTAAACACGTGGCCGACTCGGCCAAGTTGGCCAAGAGTGAGCCAGGTGTTGGCCTGCATTTTATACTCCACTGACCAACCAAAGATGAGAAACTTCGGTGAATGGCACGTTATCATATGACTACTTTTGTGATTGAATAATGATTACCGATAATCTAAGGGTGGCATTTTTCGCTGCAATGAGTAGATATTTGACCGCGGAATAGGTGGTTACCACTTGAGGATAAATTTTGTTTATCCAGGCTACTTCGATAGCTATAGATCAATTGATTGTCACGTGCCTCCGGTTTGGTCGGTCTTCACACTGTTGTGTTTTGATAAGTTTTACGGATGGCCTTGGATAACAATATGTCATGTCACTCTGAATGTTTGTGTGATATAACCTACTTTTATTGTTAAGTGAAGACACATTCGACGTCCCTAAAAGCTTAAACTCCCTGTGACGTGAGAGTTGTCTTGCCAGTACCACCCCTGATAGCACAGAAAACCAGGTTTAAACAGGGTTGAAAGCCCTACTTTGTTATATAACGATTATTACTGCAAACTACATGGAATTAAGTAGTCTTGAACGTCATTTTACTGACATGCCATTTTTCAAAACTCACGGTTCACTCTGTCTAGTGATAAACGACATAAACCGTTTTGTTTTAAACGTCGGTAATAGCTGTTTTGGGCGCAATTAGCATCTTTGATTTGCGACGTAAGTTGAAGTGCTCCGTTTTTTCGTTGGTGGACGTGAAACTTGATTTAAGGTTGTCCAAACACGACAGAAATAGCATTGGAAGGATTTGAAACATGTCTGTCTCCTCTGCATGATGTTTGTAGATATTAATTTATGTCACCAGTTTTCATTACTGCACACCCGCAAATGGTGGCCGACCGAATGGGCGGTCGACCGAATTCGGTGGAATACCATAGTGTTCAGATAGATTTTTGTAACCATTTAGGTTTGCATAAGCATGACGTTATGCTTTTAAGTGCATGTGGTGTACGATCAGTCATAGACCACTGTCCATGGTGAAGAAAGTTAAATTTAAATTTGAGTTCATTGAAACTTACGGCATCACTCCGGACGCATTTATGAATGAATCATTCATTTACTGGAACAGATGTAAGTTCTCTACCAGATTATCCGAATAAGTTATTGTCGTATCTTGCATATTAGCTGAGATATTCCATTTCCAATGCGTGGTAAACACTTGTTCTTTGCAGGAAGTGCCACTTGCACAAATTCACTGGAATTTCCGACATCACTCCGGACGCATTCATGAACTAATCCTATCAATTTGTTACCTATTTACAATATAATACCCATGGCAGTGGTATTTTCTGGTTCTGTACAGCACATGGAGTAAGAGGTCAGTTGCACCGCTTGCTTTACTTAGGTTCGTAGAAAGGGGTTTCTCGGTAAGTTGGTACAACATGTTACCAGAAGCTTTCGTGCAGCTGATTAGCCTAATAGTTTGGTAGCAAGGTTTTTAAAGTGGGCAGTGCGGTGTACTGCAGACATGGGTTTCGGAAACTAGGTTTTTAAGTGGGCTTTCAGACCGGGTTTTCGAATGGGTATTCACCGGGTTTTCAAACCGGGTTTTCAAGTGGGTATTCACCGGGTTTCCAGAACGGGTTCTCAAGTGGATATTGTGTTTCAATAACGCCCCATGTAGCACACTGCCCGCCGCGATATGCCGGTATCACGCGGGTTTGGGCGGGCAGTGCGTAAAATGTCGAAAATAAAAATCCAAACAATTCA
>LUCH01001386.1:0-10983 GCA_013368495.1 Paragonimus heterotremus
CCATATCTAAAACGGGTGACCAGCACGCTCCCGCTAGCTACCGGCCAATCAGCCTTGCTAGTAATTCGTGTAAGATAATGGAGCGCTTATTAAAGCGTGCCATCCTTAACCACTTCTTATCAAACCATCTGTTTTCCTCTACCCAGCATGGCTTTCTTCCTAATCGGTCATGCATAACTAATATGCTTGTTTTCATGGACAGCCTGACGGAGACTAGAGACAATGGCCTTATCTCAGACGCCATCTTCTTCGACTTTGCTAAGGCGTTTGATCGTGTCCCACACGGCCCCCTGAAACACAAACTGGAAGCCTATGGTATTCAAGGGAAGGGGTTTGGCTGGATTGTTCCTTTCCTTGATAACAGAACGGTCAGAGTTAAAACCGAATAAGACCTTTCATCTCCCTCTTTCATTTCTGCGGAATTTCCTCAAGGGTCAGTGCTAGGTCCTCTGTTGTTTCTGATTTACATCAATGACCTTCCGGATAACATTTCCATCAACGCCCTACTATACGCCGATGATCTAAAAATCTGGAATGCCACTGATCCAAGTGCATTACAGATTGATCTTGACACGAGTGAGCGTTGGTCTGACGATTGGAGTCTCCCACTAAATGACAGTAAGTGCGCTCATATGTCACTCGGTGGAGACTCTGGTAAAGCCTTCGTGATGCATAGCGCACTCGCCACATCAGATATCATGAAAATCGATCTGAAGAAAGATCTGGGCATCCGGCTGTCGTCTAACTTATCTTCTGCGCATCACCACGAGATGGCGGCAAAAAAATGGTTCGCCTCTCTCAGGATGATTAAGTGCACTTTTCCCGCATAGACAAGAAAGCGTTCCGAACGCTGCACGGGGTTTACATAAGGCCGCTCCTCGCGTACGCTAATCAGGTCGTTTATACCGGCCTGAAGAAAGACATCCTAGCCACTGGGCGTGCCCAGCGCGTGGCTACCAAACTGGTCACGGGCCTGAGAAACGTCGCGTACCAGTCTCCACTTGAAATTATCGATCTAAGCCTACCTGAATTTCAAAGACTCCGCGGTAATTTAATTTTCACACACTTCTTCTTTAGAGTAGGCCTCGTTGATCAGTTCTTCACTGTATCGAATGATGACGGTCGGCGAGGACATAACAGGAAGCTGTTCAAGCTTCCTCCTAGGACCTTTCTCAGGCATCAGTTCTTTTCCTATAGAGTTGTCAACTTCTGGAACAGTCTTTCTGCTGGGGTCATCGGTAGCGCCTCTAGCGACGGCTTCCAGTCACTACCTGACTCGCATTATCTAAAAAACCTTTTATGCGTGTAATCTTAGCTTGTTTTGTGATATTTACTGTAATTCCCAAGAGCGGTGCTACACCCTGTTTTCCATGAATTCCTTTCAGATCAACAGACGCCCACTTGACACTGAAAAAGAAAAACCGACTGGATCCGGGACCCTTGGGCCTCTGTCTCGAGCCCGTGTATCAATCGCTGAATCGCTGAATCCCTGAACGTGAAATCGTTGGAACCGCGGCACTACGAGTTTTAGCGCCACAAATAATGAGCAGCTGATATTCTGATTTGTCTCTGTAGCCGTCTAGCCAATGGAAATGGGCACGTGTGATCTAGATGCTAAGTTGTTAGAACAGTTCAACGCATTAGGAACAAGTGATAAAGAAGATCTAATTAATCAGTTGAGACTAATTGTTGGATCGGATTTGCCACTGGAGGCTTGCAGATTTTTTCTCGAAATGGCAGGATGGTAAGTCGTCGCTTTATTTTCGATTCAACTCTGCAGGAACCTGCAGCGAGCTGTTGGGGCTTACTTTGATTTTGGTTATGAAAATGCTCATGCCCCTGGCTGTCACAACTTTGGGAAAACATTTGATACGAGCTGTTCTACTTTGTCTTTCTCTACTCTCCCCAGTAATGAGGTTATCCGAGTGTCACCCTTGTTTGATTTACGTATATCACCGTCAACTAACTGGTCGGATGGAACACTGGAGTCGTTCAAAGTAATAGTAGAGAATATTGGAACCAATCCGTGGCAAGGTGATGTGTACCTGCGGTCCGAAGTGTGCACTGTTCTTTCCTCCTAACACTGCTTTGTAGACAAGCCACTCTGTCGCCAGGCTTGCAACCGAAATTCCTGGTACCGAAACAAACGTTTGGTTGCCTCTAGGAATTGATCGTAAGATCGCCGTTCCTCCTGTGCCCCCTGGCCAATTTACCGAATTATCGGTAAAAGTGAATGAGCCACCCGCCAACTTATTGACTGCATTTATGAGACCTATCGTTGGCGCTTTGAGCTTCTGCCTATCTTCGGGTGAAGTTTTCGGTGGTGGGTTGTCTTCATACACAAACATATGATTACGCTTTTTAACACCGCGTACAAGTTTCAGGCTATATGCCTGAATTATCCGAGCCAGATAAGTCTAGTTTTCGTTATCGTGTGAGCTTACCTTAGAGTGACTCGGTGAAAACAGAGTAGCAACGCTGTTGAGGATAATTTTATCTTAATATGTGCCATCTCTGGGTTACAAAATGGTGAGAAGGCAAAAAAATAATTAAACGTTTGTATTTATCGTTTGAATGAGATCCTTCGTTTACCGAATGTTAGATTGCTTGACATTTGTTATTACATTTTCAGGTTTGGCGACATCTCATATTGACAAATGCTTGTTAATCCCACGAGTCTGTTTCCTTATATATATATATATATATATATATATATATATATATATATATATATATATATATATATATATATATATATAATAAAGTATTTAAGAAAAGGCACACACTGAGAAGCAAATGATTTATTGCGACGTCCCAAATTCACACGGGGATCCGTTATCAGACAAATAAATGTGTTGGAGCGAGATTGTTCTACCGCTCACCGTGTTCGCCTGCCGGTCTGTCTCCGCTCGTTTTTCATTTCAGTGTCAACGATGCTGATCTAGTGGCTATCAATATCTACGTGTCGATTGAACAAGTTGCGCGAATAGAGGGCCTCCAGTACAAGCCGTTCCCCTTTCATCTTTGTTCGTGCGACCACTTTCGCATGGTCTCTATTGACCTCGTGGTCTGTGTCCGCGCAGTGGTGCCACAGTTGTGATCTAGAGTCAGCTCGTCGCATCGCTAGTTTGTGTTCGTGCACGCGTGTGCGAAGCCGTTTGCCTGTCTCTCCCGCATACTGGTAATCACACCCCAGTCATGTAATCGCGTAGACCACGCCAGACTGTTCGTGCGGTTCCACACGATCCTTGGCGTTCACCAAGATTGAACGGAATGTTGAGTTTGTTCTGTGTGATATTTAGGTGTCCAGTGGTTGGAGCATCCTTTGTGCTGCTCCAGATGTACCGTGAATATATGGCACTGTTATTCGCGTTTTGGGTTCTGTACGTTCAGTTCTTGTAAAACCTCTGATAGATGCTTTTATGAAGCTACTGGGGTATTCATTAGAAGTGAATAGTTTGAACAGGTTCTTTCGTTCCTGTCTTCTGAGTTCGGTTGAGCTACAGTTTGTGTCTGCATGTCGAAATAATGTTCGCACGCAACTTTTAATTCGGCGGGTTGGGTGATTGCTATTGAACCTGAGAATGACGTCAGTTGTTGTCGGTTTACGATAGACAGTAGTTTCATATTTGCCATCAGGTCTTCTCATGAGCAATACATCGAGAAACGCCAAGTGTGAATTTTCTTCTTCGTGTGTGAAGTTTATTCCATCTGTCATGTTATTCAAACAACTGTGGAATTGGTGAAGTTGAGTACGATGTAAAACAACAAATGTGCCATCCACATATCGAAGTCACACTTTAGGTTTGAATGTCTGAAAGGCTTCACACTCGAAGTGCTTCATTACGGCGTCTGCAAGTAATCCTGACATAGGTGAGCCAATTGGTGTGCCTCACTTCTGCAGGTAGACTTGGCCGTCAAATTGTAGTTAAGTTTCCATGCAAAGCTCCACTAATCGAATCAATTCTTTCGGGGAAAGATTCGTCCTATTGCGAAGGCTTTTGTCCTCACCTATCAGGAGCTTCAAACTTTCTATCGCAAGCTTCTTCGGTATGTTAGTAAAAAGCGACGTAACATTGAAAGAAACCAGTGCATCGTCTTCTTCCAACCCCAGGCCCCTAATCTGTTTCAAGAGTTCAGTCGAGCTGTTTGCGTCATGATTATCGTGGGGGTAAACATGGTCAGAGAATACGAAAAAGGAACTTCGCCAATTGGTAGTTCGGGGCCGTCCTGGATGCAACGATTGGTCTCAGTGGTACTTGATCCTTGTGGATCTTTGGTAGCCCGTAGATCGTGGCACCGGTCCCTCAATAGGTCTAAGGTATTTAGCCTGTTCTTCTGTAAGTAATTTCTTTTTCTTGAGATCTGTCACAGTTTCGGTGATTCGGGCCCTCAGACCTTTTGTAGGCTCTCCTATGAAATGTTCGTACGTTGCGGAGTCTCTTAAAAGGTCGTCCACTTTGTTTCTATAATTTTATCTATTCAATACGACTATAGAGTTCTCTTTGTTTGTGGGTAGGATGACACAGGCAATGAGGTCAATATAGATCATGCGAAAGTGGTCGCACGAACAAAGATGAAAGGGGAACGGCTTGTACTGGAGGCCCTCTATTCGCGCAACTTGTTCAATCGACACGTAGATATTGATAGCCACTAGATCAACATCGTTGACACCGAAATGAAAAACGAGCGGAGACATACCGGCAGGCGAACACGGTGAGCGGCAGAACAATCTCATTCCAGCACATTTATTTGCTTGATAACGGATCCTAGTGTAGATTTGGGACGTTACAATAAATCGTTTACTACTCAGTGTGTGTCTTTTCTCAACTATTATATATATATATATATATATATATATATATCGCCAACATCTTACGATAGTCTTCGAAGTGATCACGTACTGCTCGATCAGGTGGCGCACAACATGATGAGATGTAGAGCTAATTTTTTCCTAGTACCTAATTTAATCCAGTCTATTCATTTTTCACTGACCGTACATTCCGCAAACGTTTCCGGTTGCCCTGAACTAAAATTGAATAGCACCGGAAGTGATGTAGTTTAGCGTGTAACATGTTAAAGCGAAAAGTTTTGTGAAACTTAGTTTTATTACTTTTCTTTCACTTCACTAGGTCTTCGGTTCGTTTTTTCTGATAACTGGATAGTCTACCCAACGTTTGCTATTCTTTCCTCACACAAATTTATAAAAAGCTGGAGTGTTAATGGCGCGTTTTTGTTCTCGGTTCGGTATATTTCCAGCTCGTGCGCCTTCCTGGTTCCACATGATGTACTGTGCGATATATGGGTTGGCTACTTTGGGCCCGTTAAACCTAGACAAGAGCACTCAACATTTCAGTGAACAAAACTGGTCAACCTTCAGGTTGTTGGTCAACGAGTACTTACATCACTAGTTCGGATGCTGATCAAACCAAACTAATCGCACCTTTTCAGAAGGCGTGCGCTAGTTTTTATTTCCTGGTCGTGTTAGTAATATTTCTGGTGTACGTTTCATTGATTTTCAAGTGATTCGTCTTTACTTAGAGTCAGGGAACTCTAAGTGATTTGACCATTTTTGCATCCGCTGTTTTGGTGTACTGGTGCCTTCTACACATACATGGAAGTTTATTATGTTTTGGCACTTCGACAGTTTTACTCTGACGCAGTGTGAAGAGTTGATCGATACGACTGCGACCAGAGTGGAATCCGGCTTGTCTCGCCTTGCGGTTACGAAACATAGCCTACTCAACGGGACAGTGTTAACCGATCGCTCGTATTTGACAGCAGTTGCTTACGCGCGATTGTTCATGCGTCATGAGATCACTTGAACAAAGAGGCTATCAATAATGAATCCATGGTTTGGAGAATTCCCCTACCTGATATCTCATCATCGACTTCGTCTACTCCTATGTGTGTTCTTTATATCCCCTATCTCTCAAGCCTCATTTGCAGAACCTCTGACCGGTTTGGAAAGGTATCTTGGTGGTCAGACAACGACTTCGCACAAGGGTGTGAAACAGTTGACCTTGAAGCCTGCCTCTCTTGCTGATGATCAAAGGGTCTGGAATTTTTTTAGTCAGTGAACGTCACGTGCGGCTCAGACTCCATCGGTGGCATTTGTGTAGAGCGTTGATTATGTCTTGAATACACCTATTAGTTATGAATGCGAAAGCTTCGATCATTTGTGAGTCCTGTTCCTGATCTGTCATTCTAGCTTGATCTGGTGGTCAGACCCGTGCACTGCACCAATCCGGAGGGCTATGTTGACATGGACTTCGGTCCTGCCTGGAGCATTCATGTCTCAGGCCGTACGAAAATCAAATATACTCATAGAGGTGTGCATTGTACTGCTAACCACTTAAAGTTAGCTTCGTAATGATTAGCGGTCCTCTGGGCATGAATCACGGCTATTTGTATAGTTTCGACACTGTTTTCTTTCCACTTGAGGAAGAGGGTTGGAACAGGTATCCTTAACCAAAGTGCACTTTGCTCGCCCAGCACCTAGACGTGGCTACTGGCGTATCATTCATTACAGTGTAAAAACCTTCGGTAATTCAGAAGTATTATATAGTTTCGACAACATCGCGCAATAGCCGTCAGAAGCAGACTTCATTGCATCATTCTTTGGATCCTCGTGCTAGGTGAGTCCGTAACCCTTTAGACAAGCTGCCGATAGCTGGTTTTGCTCTCGTCACACTTCCCTGCATTAAAACCATCCGTATCGTTTAATCCAGTTTGTCAAGTGACATTACTTGGTGATCTCCAGTCTTGTTTTCGGACACGCACCTGACACCTGCTTTGTTTGCTGCCAGCGAAGAAGTGACGGCCAAAATGATAATACGCCAAACACCAAGTTGACGTCTTTGCCTAACCCACTTGCTTTCCGGACATCTTTTCAGATTGTCATCCTCAATGTTCTGACATTTATTTGGATTGGTCAGCATGCAGCTTTTGTACGTACACCGTAAATCCTTACTGTCGATGTGTACTGCGTTTCTGCAACACTGCCCTGAGATTCTAACGAAGTGCTACAATTGCTGTATCCGTTAGCCACTTCACTATCAACGTACAATGTGCGTTTGTTTTGGAATTCTATAATTTACATTACTCACCAAGCTGGCTTCGGATTGGCTTTAAACACACACGTTGAGAAAGTCCTACCCAACTGGATTTTCGTCAACAATGGTCTGCGTCGCTAGACCCGAAGGTACTGTTAAAGCATCGAGATACGGCCTTCAAGAATGCTCTCTGTTTATTATTATAGCATATGTCCCAACAGGCCAAGCCAGTTATATATATATATATATATATATATATATATATATGACTAAATGTAACAGATGAACACTGAGTGATGGCCGGCATATATAGCTGGCGGCGTCCGTTTCCGACTAGCCCCTTAGAATGACCGAAGCCAAAACACGCCTGCACCTAACCATCCCCACAAGTGGCTTGCGCTGCACCGTTCCTGCTTCTACTCACACATCACGTATCCAGCTTAAACTCAAAGGAATAAGATTAGAACGTGTATGAGTCAAACCTTTGTGTCCAGCCAGCCAATGCTGGTTAGTAGATTCATAGGCTAGCACGAAACTGAAACCCCTACCTCTCGGAAAGTAAACTGCAGGAGACTCCAATGATAAGGTCTAAACTGCGAAGAAAAATATTGAAAAAATTTAGGGCAAGGAGCAGTTCAGTATAGGAGTACATGTTGGTGCGATAAAGAGATGGTAGGAAGGAAGAACGAAATTCATGGTTGGTCTGGAAGAAAACAGACGAAACATACACCATATAGTACACCAACATAGCTGAAAGAAAGGAAAGGTAGAAAATCAAAGACCCCTAGTTTTCAGAAGAGGGCAGTGGGTAAGTTGCAACACGACGGTAATCAGTGGTCGATGGGGACAGGAAAAAAAAAGAATATAACTGACACTGTCTACTTGAGCCTGACATACTGGTTGTCTTCTTGCCGACGACTGAGTTGATGACCTATCAATCTGAGACGGCTAGTGCATTCACGACCGTACACAATGCAACGCCATATAGTCATATGACGACGACTTTTGGCACCTTCGGATCCTGTGTGTGCCGAGCGCTTCAGTTCAAGGCTCCGTAACTGTCGCTGATTGAACTTTCGGACGCCAATCCAGATCGTACTTTTTTTCCACATCGTCCGGTTCAACGCCAACTCTTCCCAGCATCTAAAATCACTTTCACAACGTGAAAGACGTACCTGCACAACATCCTGGTATCTCAGCTTTTGAGGGTCAAGATTTCGCTTACCTGGTTTCAGTTGTCCGTACAGTAGCTGCTTGATCCGACAGACATGACCTAGCCAACAAAGCTGATTCAGAATCATCATGGCTTCCATCCCGTCCACGTCCGCTTGCCGCAGTACTTCAGTTTTCGGAACAATGTCCGATCACCGAATACTGAAGGTGCGTCTGAGACACTGCAAGTATGATACACATTCCGCTAATACAATGTCTAAGTTTCACTGCCGTGCAGCGGTACAGACAGCTTCATTGCGTGGTAGACATGCAGCTTGGTTTTCATCTTCAGGCTGAAATTCGCCCAGATACGTCATTCGAAACGTCCGAAAGCAGCACTAACCTTCGTCACACGAGCTCGTAACTCGTGGTTAGAAGACAAATCAGTCGACAAATTGCTACCCAAGTAGCAGAAGCCTGTGCAGCTGTCGACGACCGCTGCATTATTGCAAATTTCAGGTGCACGTGCAGGAATAACCTCCACCTGCAGAAGGCTGAAAGAAAGAAAATGACCTATCCGTGTTTACATTCAATCCAGATTTGGATGCCGTGGGCGCGAAAGCCGTTGGCAGTCGGAGTCTATCCTCGCCAAGCACGATGGACACACTATCAGCTTTAAGCAATAGCATGCTGATTGTCGAAACACGCAGTCGAATTGGGCCGCCCAAGCTTCGAATATCGAGCAAGTGACGATCCGTGCGGCATTCAACTTCCACAGCTTCCGCAGAGGTTTCGAGAGTAACTGTTAGGATTGCTGTCAAATACAAAGTAACTAGGGATGAAGATCGAGGGGGGCCTTACTTCACGCCAGTGACAATGTTTAATGTACCAGAGGTCGATCCACACGATTACATCTTCGCCTTTATGCCCAAATACAACATTCTGATTACATTGACAAACTTATGTGGATATCCAAATTTACCAGGCAACATCCACAACGCCTCATGGTTCACAAAACTAAACGCCTTGATGAAATCAATACAGGGAGCATGCAGTGGCTGACTGAGTTTGCGATACTTCTCTCATATTTACCGAGCAACAAACACCGTGTCGATTGCAATGAGACTTGACCGAAATCCACGCAGTTTCTTGTAAACAGTAGCTTAAAATACTTTCCCATCAAGTCGGTTCACCAGAATTATTGCTAACACCTTTCCAGCGTAGTTTAGCAGATTGATGGCCGATAGCTGTAAGGACACTGCCTGCTACCCTCGCCGTTAAACAAGAGTATGATAAGGGCATCCTTGAACTCTTGAGGAAGTGCTTTATGCTTTGAGGTGGAGTGAACCAACTGGAGCAAAGCACGTTCCAAAACCAGTTCACCGTTCTTCACAATTCCCCTCCGAAATTCATCCTCCTCTGTAACCCTTCCGTGTCGCAGTTGTACAATAGCTGTCTGCGCCATTGCCAAATCCGAGGCAAGGATAAATAAAGCTTGAATATGTTGCTGTGGTAGGCTGTTTAGAGTCTCCTAATCAATGATAATCGGCCGGCTTAGCGGGCTACCAAAGTGCTTGCGCCAGACTTTCATGTTCTTCTGCTAGGTGCTCGAAAAGCCAGAGTCCACGTCAACCAGTGCCTTAGTTGACTACGTGGATAGACCAAAAATCGCTTCTAGCGAATCGTAGAACTCTGTGTTGTCAGCGATCAGCACAGTTCTGCATCACCCCATCTTGCTTTTTCCACCAGTTGACCCTGATTCCGCGAAAACCCTAGACCACTTAATAGTGAACATTCCGAAACTTTATGGAAACAAACGCCACATTCGTCTCTCTTATCAAGTTGGAGATCATTGTATTGTTGTCGTCGAACCTGTCCGGGCGTTTCTGGCACTGAATACCTATAGTCTTGATGGCTGAAGTCCTGTGTTGCCATATACATTCGGGGATAATGGATACTAGAGCATGTTTCTGACGAACGACAACCGCACGGTAAAAATTAATCCGAGCCCTTGAGTTAACATCCTGCTTCTGACATTGTCCGAATGGTCTACATTGATCAGACTGACAAACAGGAATAAACACCTTGATCCCGATTGGCTTAACTCGTGCTATATTAAGCCCCGCGCATCACTTGCGTGATACACACTTCACGTATGTTGTGCTACCTTACAACCACATAATCTAGCAAATGATAGTGACCGCATCGTGGGTGAGTCCACGTCGTGATGTCGGTCGTATCCAGCTGGAATCAGGTGTTAGTGACAGCCAGTTGGTGAGTAGCACACAGGTAGAGCAAACGATCACCGTTCTCGTTGACTGAACCAATGCCGTAGGGTTCGAGGACTCTCGGCCAGGCTGCGGAGTCGCGCCCAACTCGAGCGTTGAATTCATCCAGAACAGACAGTCGATCACTCACAGGCGCCGCCGACAGCTGATCATAGGACTGGTCCTTTGCATCATCTGGGTGACATAATTGGACCATAAACACTAACAAATGTGGCATACTTACCTCGACCGAGTTGTAAACGCATGGACAGCATTCGCGGGCTGATACCGTGCGGTTCGCCTATGTTTAGGAAGAGAGAAGATAAAATGGGAGGGGAATGGACCTAACTACTAAAAATAACTACGTCTATATTCAAACATACGAAATCAAGGCGCCTACATCTTACAAACAAACAACCGCGCTGTAAGTGAAAGTAAGGCATCATCAGCAAGACGGCTTCCTCACGGCTTTTACTGCCCCGCGTCATTAAGTGCACTCACTTCACAGA
>LUCH01001386.1:13261-36112 GCA_013368495.1 Paragonimus heterotremus
CCATTATCTGACCGATGTGACGCTATCCCAAACTTGCCACCTAAACGAGATTCGGCTTCATCAAGGCGGCCGACCTGAGCATTCATATCTCCAACCAGAACGACAATATCAGAGCCACGTGTCGACCAAAGGAGAGCAGCCAGATCCAAGTAAAACGCGTCCTTGACGTCGACGTCACTACAGTCAGTAGGAGCGTAAGCAGACAATGAATAAATTTCTGAGTCTTGCGTCTAGAGGTGGCCTTAACGAAACCTGCCAAGGGAACGGCACAAAGTCTACTGTTCACAGGAATCCAATCTGTTAATGAGGCTGCGGCCGTCGAGCTAAGGACTGTACCTACTCCAGCCTGACGTGTAACAACGACTGTGGAGTCACTCGAAGTGTAGAACCAGTATCGGGTAGACAGTACGGGTGCTGCTAGTTCCATACGTCGACTACTGTCCTGGATTCTGGTTTCCGAAATACAGCAGACATCGACATCCAATGAGTCTAACGTTCGTGCAAGAGCGGCCTGTCGATCTATCTGTTTTGGAGTGCGAACGTCGAAGGCACCCATATTAATTCGCATTCTAGGTCTAAGCAAAGGACGAGGGAGGCCTGAAGCTGAATGGAAGGGAAGGAACTTACCGGCTCAGTGTTACCACGGTTAGCTACATCTGTTGTGGGACCTGTGGAGTAATTATCAGAAATGGAGGTCGGGAAGTGCCTGAGAACCAAATTTGATAGAACAGTGAGGGAGGAGTCACCAGTAGCATGTTTTCGCCTATCCACTCTGCTGTATGCAGCAGATAGGGCAACCCAGTTTACACTGCGAGACGGCCGGTGCAGTATAGAATTAATTGTGTTGTGATTATTCATGGTTGTGTGGGGGCTAGTTCGTAGTCAAATCGCAACTTGAACGCCGGTTGCTAAACTTCTTGAGGAGTAGGAAGTAAGTCAAAGTCGGCAAACAGACTTCATAGCAAAAATAAAGCAGCTCATACGCAGTATGGAGTTTCCGGATCAGTTATTCTCACCGGTGAAGCTCAAACTTCACAGCATGAAAATTCACGATATTACGGCGGGATTCATTTTTGCCTGGCAAATAGTCGCTTTGTCTCTTAGATAAAGCCGCAATACGAAATTCACTCGGTGTCGAAGTTAAAAGCAGGATGCATCGAACCACCAACAAAAGAGGTTCCAAATCACAATATCCCACCTTCCTTAGGTAGTCGAATGTTGACCAACCAACACGTTCACAACGCGGATGTCAACTAATGTCCTCTCGAATGAGTGAGGGAGGTGTCAGCAGTAGCATGTTTTCGCCTATCCACCTTGCTGTGTGCAGCAGATAGGGCGACCCGGTTTATACTGCGAGACGGTCGATGCAATATGGAATTACCGATATTGTGACTTCATGGTGGTGTGTGCCGAGATACTGCCAGGGCGCCCAGACTTAGACAGGAGAACGATTAGGGTTCTCAACCAAAGCCTTTGGCTCAAAAGCCTATACCGCAAGGCAGCGGGTGGGTGGCAGTGTACCAGAACTGGTACGTTTTCCGGAAGAAGATGCCAATCTTCTTCCAACCCCCAACCTGGAGGACCAGGAGACTGGTTTGTCAGACCTCTACCTATTGGCCTGCCTGGCATGAGTGACTCTATCGGTGTGGTGGCTACACCTTCCAGTTTAGCTCAATAGGTCATCGAGATGCGCAAGCCGTCACACCGCATCAGAGTCCAGTCTCGTTGTGACAGATTTCACAAGTTAGCGAACGTTTGTGGCTAATATTGATGGATAACGTGTAACCCAATTCTGAAGTCTCCGTTTTAGTGCTGGCCGGTGTATGTTGGATGGCAACTGAGTTGTTAGATAATATTCATTGAGATGCTAAACTGGTGGGCACTAACGTCTGTTTTCCGGCATAACAACGCTGTTTCGTAAGTGAGTAACTTATGATTTTATAATCGATCTTAGTTCAGTTTGAAAGAAGAACGGCCGCCGTATCGTACGACGTTGGTCGTCGGACGAGCTAGGCTATCAATCCAATGACCTTGATCGAATACTCTAGATATTCTCGTTTCTATATATAGATGTGTTGACGATACCTCAACACATGCAACCATGCTATCGTAACTAGACGTTAGACCCATTCTGCGTCGGTCGTTACTCAGCATAAAGCAGGGCGTCCGATGTGTTGTATTCCTATGGGTAAGAAAACGAACTCATACTATCGTTGCCGTCTGTCGTTCGCTGTGATTTCTAATTGGATTCTTAGGTTTTCCGTACCCTTGACTCTCACTAATCTTTATCTGTATCTCAGAATGGCACCTGTCTGTGATTGAAGACAGTTAGAAATGGTGCATAGTCGAGGTCTGGTTCTCCTGCCGTGAAAATTGTGCTCTGTTCAATTTTGTCGTTCTGTTTCCACTTACTATGTGGTCTGGAGCTGACACACTGTGGTAAGTTGGACAACTATATTTGTATATTTTAGAAACATGCCCTCTAAAGAGGGTAGTGGCCATTGTATATATGAGTGAATAAATCTGATCTGTTTTTGTTCTCAGCAGTCTGCTGTGTCTGGGAAACAGGATCGTATACTTAGGTGATGACGATAACCCCTCTCTGCTAAGTGGTACTACAGAGGTGGCCCAATATATTTTTGGATGCTGAGTAACTTAGACAGCAGTGTGATATGCACTTTACGTCATCTAAGTTCAGGCTGTTTCTTTGAGACAGGTGGGAGTCATACTTGCACTTACCATAGGTGTTGACAGTTTGGATGTAGTCAAAGCTTCTGTTCACTTCGGGAATCATGCAGCTGGGGGTTACGTTATAGACGATATCTCGTTACGTATCTGAAAGTGATGAATACGCTTGCAGGTAGCTGTAAATGCGTTCTCCTTGGATATGTGCACACGAATTCTTCATAAATCAAAGGCTGTCGTTAATCATTTGTGGTGATTCAGTCATAAATAAGGATACTGAATCGACGTCCGTTTTACTGGAGAAAAGTCCGCGGACACGTAGCAGAAGTACAAACATTTAAGAACAACATGACAACGGAATGATTTAACGAGATTCACTAAGTCAACAATATTACTGGTTTCAAACACTTCATTCCCTTCAGAAGTTTGAACAAAACAGTTAGAAAACGAAAACTGCTGGATGCAAGTATTTCATATTGACTCGTCAGTACCAAATTTACAATAACATGAAACGTTTTTTTATATTGAACAGTTGAGGTGGGGTAGGGTGGATAGTCAATCGGTGGGTAAGGAAAGGTCACTAAGTCCAGGAAAGGGTCAAGTTTACGAGCTGTTGTTTCTGAACACAGGGTCGGCTTCACTCGACTGATTGCGACCACTTTAGCGAACCGCCAGAATCTTGGATTGGAGTGACGTAGTAGGTTTCTGAATGCACAAACTAGGTCGACAACGTGACCAGTGGTCAGAACGTGTCTTGCGACTGCGGACGCTGATTGCTTGCGTGTTTCAAAGACATTGTCGTTCTGTACTGCAGAGTTCTGCATCCATTTAAGCAAATGTCCCTTCACTTTGGAGATCAAGCACCTCTAGGTTCTGCCTATGTAACTTTCTTTGCAGTTACATGTAAGTTGGTAGATACAGTGTGAGGTGGCACCGACAAGTTGATCACCTTTGTTTGAAGAGACACTCAATCTCTGGGTCAGAAGTAATACACGGAGTTGCGCTGCGTTAAATGTTCGTTTAATCGAATTTCTTAGTCTGAGTTGTTTGATGCATGTTATAATCACCTTTAGAAGGCATTTCTATATAAATCCTCTTCCTCACTGTGGCCACCTGTTCGGAAAGCGGTTTCCGTCTACTAAGCTTTTCTATGTACCTTTCCGGATACCCATTTGATTGTAGTACGGGTGTGATGAAGTCCACTTCCTTCGCAAGACTATTCTGTATATAGATTCATCTTACTCTGTGAATACTGTATTTGCTAGTGCGTGTTTGTGATGAACCGCTGTGGAACTGCTAAAGTTCAGGTATTGACCGGACTATGTGGATTTCCTATGGATAGTGCTTTTAATAGAACCATCTTTCAGACGATTTGTGCGTATGTCTAAAAAGGGCAAACAATTATCATTCTTATTCACATGTTACCTTCAGGCTTGAATGGCAACTATTTAAGCGTCACACTAAGTTATTTATTGCCCGTTTGGAACGACTGAATACTAGTGTATCATCAACATAGCGTTTGTAGTCTAACAGATTTGCTGTCTGCGGCTAACTCCTGCTCAATTCTTAACATGAAAGAAATCTGTTAAGATGAGCTCTAATGGACTTCCCATGGCTACCTCATCTATTTGGCGACAGCACCGATCAAGAAAACAAACTGACGCTTTCAGTGCATAATAATAAAGTTTCTCTCAGAAGTAAGCAATGAGGAGGTCAGAAAGCGGGTGTTTAGCACTGACTGTCAAACGAGTTCTTTTATTCAATCACTGCATTTACACAGACTTAGATGGTTAGGCCATGTATTAAGGATGCCAGCTAATCGTTTGCCACACCGAGCACTGTTTGCTGACGCTTCGACCGATTGGCGTAAGGTGCGAGGTGGACAGATGATGACCTGGCCTAGACAAATGAAATCGTTCACGAAGGGGTTGGACACTGTAGATCGAGTTCGTCTCCCGAGCTGGAGCCCTCGCGACTCACAGAGTCAGTGGCTTAAGACGTTAGGTGAGATGGCGGCTAACCGAGCTCAGTGGCGTGAATGTTGTCGTTTGGCCAAGTTGTCTGTGAAGTGAGTGCACTTAATGACGCGGGGCAGTAAAAGCCGTGAGGAAGCCGTCTTGCTGATGATGCCTTACTTTCACTTACAGCGCGGTTGTTTGTTTGTAAGATGTAGGCGCCTTGATTTCGTATGTTTGAATATAGACGTAGTTATTTTTAGTAGTTAGGTCCATTCCCCTCCCATTTTATCTTCTCTCTTCCTAAACAGAGTTTGTTTCTTCTTCATGGTTGTGTGGCAGTTAAGCATCACTGTGAACCACTAATGTATCGCTGTCTACGATGATGATGATGATGGTGGTGATGAGCAGCAGAAAACTGACTAATGGTCCATTCTGATCCGGTCCAAGAAATAACCAACTGTTTAAAAATGTTATGCTCATTGTGCAGTACAGTTGAGGACAGCGTGCCATATTTTAGGGTTTAGTGGGTCACTTGATGAATACATGTAACCAGAACCTGTACAATATTCGGGACAGTTCCAACTTATCTGTTTTCCGCATCGTCAAATCCATCGGCGAGTTTCTTCGCTAGTATTTACACATTTTTTCGAAATTAGTAGCAAAATGTACGATGTGGTTGAAACACGGATTTATTATTTAGTCCCGAGATTTACTGGGGGACTTTTCTGCAACGATCATTCTTCGCACTTATAGAAGCATCCACTTTTATGAGGGTTTTCCTGTACTTATCATACTAGCGGTTCTTATTTATTAACAACTTCGTTAGTTCTGTGTCGTTCAATCTTTCAAGCTGTTGTATATACCATTCACGTGAAGAGGATTCACATCTGCTTACTTATCCGTGCATTGATTAGACGATTAGATCAACAGTGTCTTTCACATCCTTTAGTTGTGCATCATCTCAACAATCTACAGTTAGTTACTGTATAATTGACCAGCTTACAACATTGCACGATCATTATTCCGGCACATTTTGCAGTTTTGCATCAACAGCCTTCTGCCAGAATTCGGGACACTTTGGATTAGTTGGAATCGGCGCAGACGGGATAACAAACACCAAAGGTCACGTGATTAACTGCACTTTCGCTTCCATCTTAATCCAAATGCTTCGTTTCGAACCGATAAACTTTGATCTCACCTTTTAAAGTTTTCAGTGCATTCAAGTGGTGTCTGTTGTGCGCTACATTTGCACTTTCCTCGGCAAGCTCCATTAAGTCACGATATATCGGCTGACAGTTCTGCCGAGTGATAGTAGCGGCAAATTCTGTTCACCCAAACAGAGATGAGGGGGCAGTTTTCTTACAGTCGTCTTGATAATCACACTAGCGTTTAGGTGTGAGTAGTGCCTCAATTGTACAAGTGTGGCGACACAAACTTGCGTCTGGTGGGCAACACAAGTCAAGAATCTCCGTCACGCAGACGTGGTTCCGTCAAATCTTCATGAATGAACTACCTGGTATTCGTATGGTTTTTGACAGAAACATTTATGTTGGATTTTCCTGACCAACAAGTACCATGTGTCTCGAAGTGGATGGTACTGAATTGCTACCTTCGTCGGATCATCATAAAACCGAACGAGATGAGTTAACTATACTGGATTGTTGCTTCTCCTTCATTAGATTGTAGTTCAGAATGTCTTTATAAATGGCCAATAGACCTTTGCATTCCTACCGAACCGTTTTGTTGCTCTAGTTGGAAAGTCCGAATGGAATCCCATGGGACAGTGAGCACTTTCCATTTGATAGGCTTAAACAGATGAAACTGGTATAGTCTATTGACCTGTTTTATGGAACATCTCAACCGGTTCCTTCTTTATAACGTTTCTTCGCATTCTCTTACATGAGGTTTCGTTATTCATGAATTTAACTAATTGTTTAGTGAAGTATTTTCTGATGGTGTAATTATAGGCTCTGCTTTCTACCTCGAATGTTCAGATAGAGTCAGAGGTATCGAATCTGCTGCGCAGGGACTTTGCTTTTTCAGTGGTTTTGTAAGAGCTGGGACACTGTTGTCTTCATCTTCAATTTTCACCCATGCTGCTGAAAACTATGGTTCGGGCCACCATTGATCCTGACCAGTCCGCGAAGTGGCATATTAATAACTGTTTGCAGGTGTATTAGTGGTTGACACTAAATAACAACGATGCAGATTCATGAATACAAAGGTCAAACCTTACGGTTACGATCTCTGCTATTTACAACACATTTTCATGTCAAAGCGCACTTCCAAGCAGCGGTTTGGATGGTTGCGAACCCCCTTCCAAATTTGACGGGCAGCACCAACCAGCATTGTTTAGCTGAACGTTCAGGGCTCTCACAACCCGTGAACACATCATTACTTGGTTGTTTGTTAATTCCCTTTCACCAACACCAGGCACAATGGATAAGGCGCTGTGAGGCAGACGCACCATCGATTGTGGAGTATGTGGCCTAACTAGGGTAGACTACATTTACATTTCCTTGATTATCGGATATGTTTGTAGTAGACCATGACTTCTTCCCACGAGAAAATATGCGCGTGATGTTTTGATAAGCCAGCAGGCTGTTTTTACTCATTTATGGCAGTTCTGACAGGTGTGCATAGGAAAATGATGAGTCAACATTAATTCAAGGTAGTTCGTCTGTTAGAAAGAGTTCGCATACGTATAGCATGGGTATACTTGATCATAAACAGAGCATTAAGTGGGTGACGTTACTTTAACCAGTTTAACGATGTTAGTGGGAGTAACGAGAAAAAAGTAAACAAGGTACTTAAGTGACAAGAGCATGTTCACAAAAGTCACATCACTAAAGACCAACTGGCATTCGTTAACAGGGAATATCGCTGACACCGAGGTGATATTCACCCCTCCCTTAAATACGGCATCCATTGCATGATCGCAATGCTGCTCCTCGTAAACCAAACCGTGCTGCTTTGTGTGGGCTTTGTAACAACAGCGAGTAGTCATTCCATTAGTAGTTCCATAATGCATCGGCCGTCTGGCAGTACGGATCGTGTTGCTCTATCTGCTGTACACAGGAGAGTGAATAAGAGAAAACATGCTACCGCTGACTTCCCGCTGTTCTATCCAACTCAGCTCTCACACCCCTCCCGACCCTCATTTTTGGTAATTACTCGACGGATCCCACAACAGATGCAGCTAATCACAGTGACTATGTCTCGGTAAATCTCACCTCTTAACCTCTAGCCTTAAATGCAAGTTTGCATTCAAGGGCGGATAGATCAACAAACACACGGAGTGCGGATGTTAGCATCACTAAACGTTGACTGCTGCACAGTTCCAAAAACTAAAATCCAGAACGGTAGTCAACGTTTCAGACTGCCAGCACCCGCACTGTCTACTCGATACTGGTTACACACTTCAAGTAACTCCACGGCTATTGCTATAGGTTAGGCTGGAGTCGGTATGGTTCTGAACGCGTCAGCCGCAGCTGCATAGGCGAATTAGCTTTCTGTTAGCAATAGACTACTGTCCGTTCTGTTAAAGCCCCTTCTAGGCTGCGAATGTTCGGAACTATTTCCCTTGCGTCTTCCCGTGCTCCTATTGACTGCAGTAAAGTGGGTGTCCCTAAGTTGGCACCTAACTTTCATATGGTCATTTTAGCCGGATACATGAACGTCCAGGTCGCCGACCCTGGTGAAACCGAGTCTTGTTTAGGTGGCAGGTCGGAGTTGGCATCACATTACGTGGATGTGCGGCTGTTACAACTGTGCACTGAAAATAGACTATTCTTAGCCAACACTAGTTCTAGACATCTTGCGCATCATTATTATACTTGGCGCCCCCCTTCTCCTAGTCCGGCGTGGTCTCAGGTAGACCACACTGGTATTATTTTGAGGTAACGTGACTCCATTAAGGACTGTTATCCTTTTCTTTCCTTCCTGGCTAACCGTTGCCTTCCTCCTCACGGTTGTGTGACGGTTAAGCGTCAGTGCGAACCAGTGACGTTTTACCGTCTGCAGGACGGTGATAATCATAATCACCCAAACCGCTGGCTAAAAACGCTATGCGAGATGGCAGTGTGCCACAGTCAGTGACGTATCTGCATTCATACTATTTCAAGTTCGAGTCCGCTTCTGTTAGTTAACTTTTTCAGTGACGTTTTCTCCTTCCGGAATTCTCTGTGTCACTATTGGGTTGAACGATGACCCGGGCCATAACACCTTCTCATCAGACTCAAGGCCGTTGTGATGCTGCTACTGTTGATGATGAATGCTTCATAAACCTCCAGTCTGTTGAGTACGGGCTGTATGGTTTGGTAATGTTGAATGTGGATGTCACCCATCCGCATTTAAGGAGAAAGGGTTCGTTAGAACATTTACAGTATTCCATTAGCTGGTCGGTTGTGTTATGGTCAGGGTAAACCTGATCCGAAAAACACTATTCTACTGTCAGAATTCAGATGTTCCAAACCGTTACTGAGATATGGATCGACGTGGGGTTCAGTTATTTTTTTCGCGTGGTCACGCGATCACAAGGTTAACTAGTTTCTCGTTTAAATTTGCAAGGCGTCCGGTGGCTAAATACACTGCCTACCTTGACACTGCTTTGTCCGTGTTTTCACTGGTTCTTTTCGTTCGCAATTTGGGGGTCAATCGAACGGGGTTTCTATTCACGTTATTCGTTCACCGCTGTTTGCATCAGGTATTCGTGTTCGTGTTCATTAGGGTTCACTTATAACGGTTTGTATGGCTCACGCTAAGGCTGCGGATGTGGTAAACGTTACCTGCTCATTCTTAACCGAAGGTATTTTTTGTGGTGTTTTCTCGTGCTGTGTTATGAATCATCTTGTAACGTTTGTAATCTTTTAATATCACTGCAGTTGGACATTTCTTGGTGGTTGTCGCAAATCTTTTGTCTAAGAACGAGAGCCACAAGTAAACCAGTTTTTCTAGGTTTTGTTAGCAGAAGTAAAATCGGAGGTAAAATCTGAGCGTTGTGCTTTCTGGTGAGTGCCCTGAGATTATTCGTTTTGCACGCGGGTTACCTGTCAACTTAATTGCATCTAACAGTATTTTGTTCCTTGTACACAAGTTCCGAACTGTAAGCGAATGTTTTAACGAAGGTTTTCATACAGTAAAGAGAACAGAAATTTTCGAAGTACATGTACTTTTCTGTCCCCGTAGGCTTGTGGTATATCCATCCTTTTGCTGTTGCTGGTGGTCTGCGGTTTGCTAGGTCATCCAAGAATGGAAGGGTCACAGGACACCAGATCTGAGTTTTGTGATGATTTCCACTATTTTGTCGAAACACCTGATAACATTTTTATATTTATTTGTTTATCTTAAGTACCCCTATCCGAAACCATACAAGCCTTGTAACCTTCAATTGTCAGTTTGTATCGGATAGACATTGAAATAAATTGTATTGTTTTATTCACAAACTTGCCTACTTCAGGACAAGTGTTCTCACCGGCCGTCTATTCGAGGGTGTTATTGGTTCGTCAACATCGTACATCAGTATCCCTGTTTATCTAGATTTCAGTCGTTTGGCCGAATGTCACTAGTCTGCTAGGTTAGTTGGTTTATTTGCTCGTACCACGTCTACTAGCGATGAATGGTCGTGGGAATGTATCTAGCACTAGTGCCTTCTCGCTTACGCGCTGTATATTCGGCCTGATTTTCCTACTGATGTAATTTCAGAAACGCTGTATTGTACTGCCATTCCGGACGCGTCCAATCAGACTTGGATCTTCCGACGTGGAGTGCCAGAAGCCGCAGAGTCCACTGATTCGGTGCGTTGTTCTTCGCTTGGTCCCGATTGTTTATTAGCACATACCAACATCGATTTTGTAATAACTGAATTGCTGTTCCCCTTGTTAACGTTGGTAACGCGAGTTGTTTTACACGGCTTAATTCTGGCTTGTGTCTACTTCTCAGTTTTATTATGTTCCATCTGTTTTATTTCTCGTTAGTTTACTCGGAACCAAACGGCTGCCAACACGAGTGTAGCATAATTGTCCAAAAATGTTCGGTCTTTGGAGTGCATGGCTGCCTTCAGGCTTCGAGGTATACCAGGCGTGCATATTTTAAAACAATTTCAGAGTTTTAAGACGTACGCTGCTGCTAATGTGAATGTACGTTTTTTATTCGCTCGATATTTTTAGTTATTGTACAAAAGAATGAAAATAATCGCATACTTAGAACGAGTGTTAAATAGGTTTTCTTCGGCAAATATTAAAACACTGTTACTCACGGCGATCGACGAGGTTTTTGAGGCAGTTTCATGCACACTGAACCACTTCTGTCCATTATCATGAAATGGTTTGCAGCAATAGCCTCACTATGCATTCCTCCAAATTACATACTTCCCGGAACTTTCAGTGGAAACCAATCGTAAGAGTTCAGAATTGCCAACAGTTGCTTTCGGACATTCTAATTAGGTGCATACAATTACAGGTGATTGATTTAATTAATCTGTATAACGAATTTCCCATAAGTCGAGTCAAATTGCATGTCCCGAGAGCTTTTTGACATAAGTGTGGATAAAATCTCTTGTAATTACGTATGCTCGATGAAATTTATTGAACACAGCTGCTTTAATACCTTTTTCATGAGTACCCTTGACACAATGACATGATTGAAGCCGCACACTTGTTGGTGCTTGATATCCTCCGACACACTTATATTTATCGAGACCTTCTGTTCGCTGTTACGTTTTCTTTCATTCGCTACCTTTTCCTTGTGTTATATTTGTCTGTTTTCTTACCGAGGACGACACTTATAAGTAGTTCTCTTAAATGTTCATGCAAGAGTCGTGATCTATTTCTGTCACAGTCTGTTAAGTGGTTTATTGTTTGTGACAAATTTACCTGCAAATTGATCTTTGATCATCTTCATCTGGTACATGTACTACTTGATCAGCGTGTCTTTCACAAAAACTCGTGTGACGTTTCAAACACCGTCTGGACGGACTCCTACACAAAAACTAGGTTCTTATTTGTCTCACTGACAAAGTTGATGATGTACTTGGGAGATGCTTAAAAAAGCGTTTTATATCTACGATGTTAATAAGTTTTGCATTCTCTCTCTCTCTCTCTCTCTCTCTCTCTCTATATATATATATATATATATATATATATATATATATATATATAAACGCAGAAGGTAAGCGAAACAACTTATCTACGGCTACAACTGGTTGAATGAGTCATTCGTTTCAGTGGTCGGTTACTGGTGTACACCATACCGAATGGAAGCTTGAACAATAACCTGCCCGATTGTTTCGAACAGGTTGAACAACACCCTAGATTGAGAACATTCTTAAGGCTTCACGATGTGTATTAACTAGTGGTTGATTTACTACCTTAACGCTGAAAATGAATAATGTGAACGAAGGTACAAGCAGAGGGTTTTTTAGTGAAACAGAGAATCAACGACATTAGAAGTTAATTACAATGACACAGTAATTGTTCACAATGGATTCCATCAAACTAAATCTGACCTGTGTTTTGCTTTGGACAACAGAGGAAGTCCAGCGAATCTGATTCTTATAGTATGCCACAAAAGGATATTGCCACGGCTAGACCTCAGTAACAACGACTGCGTAAAAACATGGCACACGAGGATGAAGGGTTGTATTGATTCAACAACTGACAGGTGGTCTGTATGCACAACAAACGTAACAGGAATAGAAAATAGTGTAACGAGAGGAAGAAAAAGTGACAGATTCGACAGTCACTACTGGTCGAAACAATCAATGCTTTACTGTTGTCCGTTTGAGGAAAGCCTCATCTGGAACAGTTCGATTGAACTCGTGAACGTTCGCGAGAGAGAATAAATGGTCTATGACTCTCCTCATTTAACTGATTCTCTTCGTTAGAATTATCGCTTATAGCGAGGCAAAATTTAATTTAAACATTCAATTTGTTGTCCTTATACAAACTAGAGCCATTTTACTATTTCTTACTTGTTCCTCTTGACTTTCACAATTACTGCAGGATGCCCCAATGGATGAAGTGTGAACTTTTATCGGGCTGTTGACAATCACAATCAGGATTTTCCAACTGTGATACACATGGCGTCCTCTCGTCTCCTCACGTACCCCAAGTCCGCTGCCTTCTTCGACTTAATCAAATGATCTGTTTTATCCACACTATTTTTTCTAGTTCCGTTTAATTTGAACTACTTAACCAACCTTGAGAAATGCTGGTCTATCCAAATTGACCATAACGTTCGTACTTTGTGCTTTCTCCCCAAATCGTCTTAAGTATGGAAGGCTGTACACTGTGTGGTTGGATGTGTCTACATTCTTTGTGAAGAAGGTATACGTGACCCATTCTCTTATCGCCGACTAGTCCGTCATTGTATCCAGTTATCCCATTCATCACATGAATCATCTTTTTTCTCAATGAAGTTACGTTTTGTTACTCCTCCCTGACCAACACAGTGGAACCGATTAGTCTTGTATAGATTCATAAGTTGTTACAGAATGGAGAAAGATCTTTGCTTAGGTGTTTCTATCTTTGTGTTGACCGATAAAGTATTGTGCTAGACGGTTCATACGTGAAGAGAGAGAGAGTGAATGGAACTAAATAAGAGGTAATTCAATGAAGCTGTTGCTCGCAATCATTCGAGCAACGAAAACTAAAACAACATTCAGTCAAACGTGCATTTGATTACCTGTAAGACTGAGCTAGTTTGACGGTTAAGAAACTTATAGTGCAGGCTATCTCTCACACATGCGCCGATCGAGTGATGTTTTAAAACTGTTAACCTAATAAGTCGTGACCACAGAGTTGAGTAATGCGTTCCAATATGAACAGACCCTAATTGTGAAGCGGAGAATAGTTTCAAGGTAATCTGCTTGTTCTGCTACTCACTTCTTAAACATTCATCCTTATTTAGTTGGAGGAGATGTGCCAGTAAATGATTCAAGACGCGAAGTATTTTGAAGGTAAGAATTAAGTCTCCCTTGAAATGTTTGTAATTTATAGAGAAGTGGCTTAATTCTGCCAGTCTTTCCGAGTAGAAGATTTTCCTGAGCCCCATAACTCTCCCAGTGGTTCGTCTGAGAACACTTTCAATAAGTGCCAAATTTTTCTCAAGGTAAGGACGACAGACTTGTATATTTGTTTCCAGGTGTGGGTGGATTATGGAGCCGAACATATTAGAAAACACTTCAGGGTGGAAGGTTCCACAACTTCTTACGCGAAAGATTCAGGGTTATTTCTCACCTTTTAGCAATGGCTGCACAAATTGTAGACAAACTCAAACTGTCTACCACTGTGGTCCCTAAGTCTCTGGCATGCTGATACGAGTAGCTTTGGGCCGCCAAGTTAATGGTCAGCACAATTTCGATGGCGAACATGCATGACTACACTTCTCGGTGATAAACAGTAAGTTATTTCATATAACCCACTGCTTTAGACAGTTCAACTCCTCTTTGTAAAGTCACCTTACCTTTGGGGTACTCTAGAATTCGCTGGGGCTTTGTATCATCAGCGTAGAGCAACATTGGCGACTTGACTATGCTGGATTGTTCAAGAATGAACAGAATGAATAACACGGGTCCTAGGATTTATCTTTGCGGAATACCGCTGTTGGCTGGTATCAACTGCGTTAGCTGTCCACTCACTTTGATGTTGAACCTAAGTTCGGTGAAGTAATCCTCTAGCCAGGTGAGTAGGCGTACGTGAGGGTCATAACTATTCAGTTTCCGCAGCAAGATGGAATGGTCAACCCTGTCAAAGACTGGAAAAGTTAGGATAAACGACATCTTTGATCAGTCCTGCTTCTGCAACCTTCGTCCAAACATCAGGACCAATCAGCAGCTATGTGGAGGCACGAGTATTCCTTACGAAAGCCATATTGCTCCTTGGTGATAAGTTGGAGGTTTTCAACCTTAGCCCGGAAAAGATTAATCCAATATGCTCTCCATTATTTTAGAGATAAGTGAGAGTAACGCTGTTGGTCGATGCTTTGCCGGGTCATTTCTACACCCACCTTTGAGAATAGATGTAAACGACCGGTTGATAAGGAATGATTGAAAAGTGCTGTAAGTGGTTCTGACAATTTCATGGTACAGCTTTCCAAGACAACAGGGGATATCATGTCTGGGCCTGGTGATTTGTGGATTAGTAGGTTCCCTAACTTGTCTGTGACTTTTAGTACTAAAATCTGAGGTAATTCAATCAAGTTGCCGCGTATGCGCTCAAAATCCGCTGGTGGTTTGCAGCTATGCTCACTTACGTACTATTTACCCAGAGTGTTGACTGTCTCTACAAAATCCACTAGAGGTTTACAGTTAAGAAATGTCAACCTTACTCATTGTGTGCTGCGACTTCTCTGTAGAAAAGCTTAAGATTTACCTTCAGCTTTTAGACAAGACTGCGTTGATAGCAAAATCGATCCTCTCTGATAGCAACCGTGGTACGGTTGCGACACATGTCTTATTCAACAAACGCAAGTTCAGGTTGTTCGAATTGGTGCCTGTCCCATGCTGAGCGCCTCAGTGTAATCAAACGTTTGCTCCTACTCCGTAATTGTCTAGGCTTCCTACTAGGCCGGATACACCTCACCGGAACATGATTGTTAACGATATATATATATATATATATATATATATATATATATAACAGCTATTCTATCGGTCGAATGCCCTGCACGAATGAGTTAACACTGACCTTTACCTCACTGAGTACACTTCAAAATATGGGCTAACCGAGCTACGTAGGTGATTCCCGTGACACATCGGTTGCGCGACTACGTTCAACCCTCTTGTCTATTGGAGATTACATGCGTTATAGGATGTCGAAGGCAATATGTGTCTGCTACCTCGTCTGTGGTTGTAAGTATCCTGAATCTGAGTGAAACGGATGTAACCGCTTTTCGGCAAGTGATTGCAATTGCCTGTTCGAGCCCATTCCAGTGTGCATACAATATGCGGAAGATTCCGTTGAACTTAGGCCCCTGTATTCACAGACATTACTTCGGTTCTATATTGGTTGTATTAATTTTTATTCAATTACTAAACGTCATCTTACAAAATTATTGTACAGTCTACTTCAAAGCGTCATTTGGGTCTGATGTGACACCACGTATCGTTGACCGTATAGGTTAGGTTTACCAATGAGCTGCCACATCCTGCGAGGTATTCGTTTCACACATCGTCAAAATGCACCTCATTTGGAACGTGACTAACATTAAGTATTGGAGTTGCTTCTGTTTTTCAGTGTAGACAGTCACTTCCCAAGAATGTCCTTTTAGTGTGTATCGTTTAGTGTTGAGTCAAGCTCCCCTGAGCCTCAATGCGTCTGTTTTGTGTGGAGCCGGACGATTTTCCACAGTTGACATTTGGTACTCATAATCATTTGCGTAGGATTATGACTTCTACTAACAAACCAGGTAATACCTTCAGCAATCGAATGACGTGACACACGAGGTCAAAGCGAGTGAACAGTTCTCACTGACGAGAACAATTGACACCGATGATGGCGGTTCAGAGCAAATCCTCAAAAATGAACAAATGTGCGCTAATTGTATACGAGCAGAACGGAATTTGTCACTCGAACAGCACGCAGCCGATGGATTCAATAATGCCCACAAATCGACAATCACGGAATGGGTCAACGTTTTGTGTAGTACTGAAAAAAGGATAAAAATAACCGACCAATCGGTTCTTAAATGTGACAGAACCGGCCCAAAAGCGTTACAAATGATAAGCACTAACGATAATGAGTGAAAATAGACGACTAGGATGCCTTAGCGTTCGCTGCAATGAGAATGAAGAGAAACGAGTGGTCATGTTTTCGGCAATTCATCTTCAGGCCTGTACAATTATATGAGGAGTTTATAGGGTCAGATCGATATATCGATCGGCTTATTACTGTCGGTATGTTCAGCTACGCATGCGTATGCTTTGTCAGACCGTGAAATCTTGCAAGTTCTTCAAAGAAATTAGTTAGTAAGATCAGTCGTGTCAAACCGAATCTAACTCATAAAGCAAGTGTTGAATCTTCAGTGCGTTTTGATAGTCAGAAATTTTATTTGGGTTACGTCGTCTTAACTTACAAAGAACGCTTAAAACCCCATGCGATGAGGAGTCGGAAGCAGATTGTTTATGTTTGAGAGGGATTTATTTGTAGAGATATGGCTGTGAGAGTGAAGTTAGGGAATAAAAATGTTTATCAGTGTAATCTGAGAATCACACATGAAGCCACCAACACACTGCATGATTCTGTAGCTGCGGCCCACCTTTTCTGTATACAGTGTTCTGTGACGTTGTGTTTGATTCACCGATTGACCAGTTTTACTTCTTTGAGCAACACGTAGACAAATAACGATAGTCGAATTCGAAACACGATTTCATCGAAGGTTTGACTGTACAATTAATTAATCAGTAAAACGTGCAAAAAAACAGTTGCTTGCCGCAAATGTGGCAGTCGGTTGCAACAGTAAGCTTATGCCGTAAGTGCACGAATCGTTTGTTTAAAAGTGATCAACTATTACGAAGTGAATGTGCAAAGTTGCCACGCGAATTCTTTAGAGAAATCGAACAGAATGGTGAAGGTACGTCTCGTGTGACGCGCGCCAACCAAAAGCAGGTCGATTCCACGGTGACCTCGACATCAGTGAACAAGTGACTAAGGAAATAAATCCTCGTTGTAATTTCGGCAAGTTTGGTGTAAAACCCCAGATAACTCCGAAGCGTTTTCAATAAAATCGGGCCCTTGGAATGTATAATTCGTGCGAAAATACCCGTTAAATTCATTAGAACAACAAAGTAGCAAACAAGACTTGTTTTATATAGATTGAACATCACGTAACGCGTAAAGCTGACCTCTACGTTTAGAAGACGTCCGTGCGGACACAACCTCCCTTGACCTATAGTCAATCAAGCTCACAATTTGGAACTATTGCCTAACTGCTTGAGAACACGAAGGCCATTACTTCTAATGACCGAGTTCCTTAACCACCCTGGTTACTGTTTTCATATTTGTTGTGTTGTAATTAGCCGGATTAGTCATGGCGCTGACGTACCTATTTGCTCGAGTTATCGATACCGATTGGCTGTAATCTTGCGCAACTCATTTACTGACTTCGTATCAGTGAGTTAGTCCAACCCAATCTTTTTACACCTCACGTTTATGAATATGGCAATCTCCTGAACTGATATCTTTGTGTGTTCTATAATCCAGTTACTGAAAGTTGATCGCGGGACAATAGATTCCTCGGAAAACTGTTTCCTCCGTACTTCAGCTAGTGATTCTCTTACTGCTCGCGTTTTAACCTGCAATCGGACAACAAGGGTTGGACTTCATAATAACTCACTTTCCGTGTGCGTATGTGTTCAGATGTTTGTACGTTGTAAGGGCAGCACGCCAGACGGACGACACGCTGTTTGAGAAGCAGTTTATTTGCGCTGGGTCATCTATAACCGTTTTATAACGCGATAACATGCATCACTGTACCGGCAACAGGCTTGTGTGGCATACTATTGGTCTTCAGTCTTCGTCACTTATGGATAAACCCCGGGAAGGCGTACGAATCACCGGCTCCAACGGATGCAAAAGGTTTGTCGGGCACCTTGAATGACTAGACTCCATTTAAAGGGGGTATGAACCAAACTGGTCACATACCCTAGCAACATCAAGCAGGCGTCACAACAACCTTGTCTATCTTGGACGCTCTGACTGGACAGATCCACTGTACCAAATCAGTCCTCACTGATATACCCTCAAAATAACGCATTGCTTCCATCGCAACCTCATACACGGTCCACTGGACATTCCGGATGGGTGGACTTCATTCAAAGCGTTTGCAAACTGAACAACTGCTGGTCACTGGCTTCCAGTGGACTGCTGACGATTTGCTTCGTCCCGCCGCCTTGTGAATTAGGTACTTTTATACGAAGGGCCCTTCATATCAACATACTTTATCGTGTTTGGCAATTAAGAAGTTTACTGAGTCCACAATTCTGTGGAACGTTTTATCATGTCATGCAGTCTTTTCGAGCAGATTATTTTTCCCAGATATTCCAGGCAATGTGAATCAAAATGTGGGCGAATTAAAGTCCCTTTGGGTGTCCAAATCCACCGTCGCACACCTATGAGCTTGTGACTGTTCGTGTATTGTACGGTGTGTGTGCGCACATGCGAGGAAGGTCACTTTAGGTGGCCCAAAAGCGGAGGCTCCCAAAATGCCCATAAAGCTGTTTACATTTCAATCCATTCATTGACAGACATGTTGAACGCCGCGCATATCTTGTTTGACTTCGTTTCTATTAAAGCTGATGCGAGTACTTCACAGCAATAGGCCGTGCCTCATCACTTCTCCACAAGGATGGTCAAGCTGGTAGTTCTGTGTGTTTGTGCGGCTGTTTTCAGTTTGGTTAATGGAGATGTTGTCGACAGCTGCACAGATTTCTGCTACTTGGGTAACAATTTGTTAACCCATCTGTCCGTGGACGGCGAGTTGAGAGCTCGTGTGGTGAATGCCACTACTGCTTTCGGACGTCTTGAAAGACGTATCGGGAAGAACCACAGCCTGAAGCCGAGCACTCAGCTGTTTGTCCACCGCTCAATAGTGCTGTCTATACTGCTGTACGGCAGTGAAACGTGGACATTGTATCAGCAGAACGTGCGCTATCTGAGCCGCTTTCATTTGCAATGTCTAAGACGCATCTTGGGTATTCGGTGGTCGGACGTGGTTCCGAACACTGAGGTACTGTGGCGAGCGAACATGAAGGAGATAGAAGCCTTGCTGATGTTGAATCGGCTTCGTTGGCTGGATCACGTCCGTCGGATGGACGATGGCCGTATCCCGAAACAGGTGCTGTGTGGACAGCTGAGCTCAGTTAGGCGAAATCCTGGTGGTCAAAATCGGACATACCAGGATGCTCTACAGGTAAGTCTTTTAGATTTTAGATATTGGGAAGACTTAGCGTTGAACCAGACTGCTTGGAGGGATACAATTCGGACCGGCGCCCGCGAGTTCAACGAGCATTTATTGCGTGGCCGAGAACGAAAGCGCGCCGTGCGCAAGGGAACCATCGGTGCCATAGGTCGCGGTGACATGACTATATGGCGTTGCGATGTGTGCGGCTGCGAATGCGCTGGCCGTTTGGGATTAGTAGGTGACCAACGTATTCATAGTGCACCGTCGGCGAAGAAACAAGTACGCTAGGCTCAGGTAAGTCATATCGGCATATCCGTTCTGTTTTTGTTAATGATTGCATCGACCAAGACCATGGTCGGTTGACAACTAATCGGCTCTTCCTGTCAGAAACTTGATTGTCTGCGATCTTCTACCTATTGTTTTCTTGAGCTTTGTTGGTGTACCGTATGATGAATCGTCTGTCTGATGTTTTCGTA
The DNA here is from genome assembly GCA_013368495.1 of Paragonimus heterotremus. Lineage (NCBI taxonomy): Eukaryota > Metazoa > Platyhelminthes > Trematoda > Plagiorchiida > Troglotrematidae > Paragonimus > Paragonimus heterotremus. The sequence goes on from LUCH01001386.1 coordinate 33,279, forward strand.
GTTCAACTTTGAGTTTTGTTTTTCAACTTCATCCTCTTTGGAATGCACTAGCATGCACTCGTATACTGAGATGCTTCTTGTATTACAATTTACATATCTTTCTTTTCAGTTTAGATTTGTCAATACAATCTCTTTCTCTGCTTATTTTCCGAGATATAGGGGTTTCCTTTTCCTGCTAGCCATTCAATTGGCTAACCAACATTGGCCGGCCGGATACAAAAGTCTCACTCACACACCTACTGGTCTTATTCCTTCAAGCTTGCACCGGATACGTGGTGTGTTAGTGGAACCGCAATTGGTGCAACACAAGCCACTTGGGGTGATGGTTTAAAGCGCAGGCGTCCTTTGACTTCGGTGATTGTGACAGGCTAGTCCGTTTCGAATGCCGCCAACTATCTTTCGGTTTGGTGCAACAGAAGTATGCGGCGTTTGCCGTTTCCACAATGAACCTAGACAATGAAGACAGAAGAGCGACATTGTAGAGTACTTGCAATCAAGTGGCCGAACGTGTTCGGGGAATCGGGTAGAAATATTGTCAATTATATCGCTTGTATTCTAAAGTGGTCTGTCCTGTGGGAACACTAAAAATAAGATAGTACTGGATGCCTTCTCATTGGACATAACAGGTGTATAATCGTTGGTCGATTTCCGTCTACTCCGAAAACGATTATGTCCAATCAGTACTAACACACTCATTCACCTGATTGTATTTACTGAATGTTTGTTTCTCCCCCTGAGATGCCAAATTAATAGGACAGCAGTGGGGATAGAAAAGCATCAAAAGTTTTGGGATGAGTGATCACTTATGTTTCAACTCTTTAATGATTGGGACATGAATGAGGGTGAGTAAGTTTATTGGACGGTAAATTTCACGTTCACTTGAAAGTACACGATCAGCCTAAGGTACCCAGGTTGATATAGGACATGGAAACAGCTTACTTATACTTGTGTTATCGACATAGTAGAACATTTTTGTTAGTTCGGTAAAGAGTAATGTACAGCTTAGTTTTTTATCCGAGACAATTTTGAGGTTGACAAAGATAGAACCGTATTAACTGTCAACTTTCAAATCCCTCATTCCCATTAGGGCTCTGTATGTACTCAGTTAGTGAGTGAATGTAACTATTGAGAGCCTCATGGAAATGTGTTTCTTTTTCGGCAGCCAACAGGAAAATCAGTCGATCTCCCTTGTTCTTGTACACTGCAACTATGTATGTGCCATTCATTTTCTAGAGGGTCATTTCTTCTACCAAATGAGGACGGAGAAGCCCGGGAATGTGGTGAATCCGAGCCGAATCTTAGCCAAAAGTGACTATTTTGGATGGTATGCGAACCTTTCTAGAAGTTCTGTTGCTAGTAAGACAATTGATAGTTTTGGAGGGCTCATCAATATTTGGTAGGTCGTCCAGCACTTTGATGGTGGGTAGGCATCAAACACTTACGAGAGCAGGTTCCAAGAAATGGTTATGAGTATAACTCGTGATTGTGTTTGATGAACCAATCTGTCGAACTCCTTCTATCAACAATGGCTGTGTTAGCACTTAGCTCATGTGAGACAGTTTTCCTTAGTGTGAAAGCAAGAGCTTTCCAGTTGTTGTCATTCATATTACGCCATTAGTACGATTGGACGCATAAACATACAGTTCGTTGATTATATGCTGTCAATACTCAGAGTGATGAACAGCGTCACTTCGGGATGAAAATTTTGTAATCTACCACAATTGTTTGGTTTGCTTTAGTAGCAAGTTTCAACTCAGTAGTTAAAATTACAAACTAAGTAAAATTGTGTCTTCCTTGGTTTCAGAAGTGTCCACCATGGTGTCTCAAGTTTCATTTTGGATGAAATTCCTTTGATCCGATGTTGGAGAAAGTAAACAGATTGTTCAAAGTTGCGAGATAGCAATCAGAAACCGAGGTTCCGCATATACAGATGCGAGGATTACAGTCCTGAAGATGATGGTACCTTAGTAGCATATTCTGGAAAAACGTTCAAGAGACCTACTGGCAACGTTGCATTCACCTGCTTGAATCTCTGATTCATCGCCAAAGTGAATAAAACAATCATAGTGAACCAAGACTTTAGTAGCAGTCTCAGTTTCCGTATTGATGAACACACGTTGGTATTGGTGCAGCAATTCACCTAACTTACTTCCGCACCCTCCAGCAACTTTCCTATCAATGCTGAACCTAACCAGTACATCAGACAAACCTGTAAGGAAGGTGTGGAAAAATTACATATTGACTATTAAGAAGATTCGTCAGAACAGCAAGAAGACAAACGTTGCGGGATGTTAACATTTCGATTTATCTCGTCAGCCGCATACTAAATACATACAGAATATATAACAAACGCGCATGGCAACAATAGTTGAACAGAGTGAATTTTAGGGTCAAAAGGCCGCTACCAGGGGAGGTGGACAGTATGAACCATCAATTTTTGCGCACACAACTCTGGCTTTCTTTGTTTGATCAGTACAGCTTCACTGATGGCCAGAATTTTGGGGTTTGGGTGCCGTAGCAACACAACGAACGATCTGGTTGGGTCGACGTTGTGACCTGTCTCCAGGATCTGCGTCGCAATTTACGATGCCGGGTTTCGCGTTCTGTTGCTCCTTTGACTGTCCGTTCGCTCAACAGACTGAATCAACCATTTTGGGAGGTGTTCGGCCATACGATGACGAATGCACCGGTCCGCTCTGCCCATATAACTGTTATTGCAACCGCAAGTGTGGTGATAAACGACGTGTGAGACAGAATAGTTAGATGTGTCACGTCTAGAGTTTCCATAACTAACTCCCCGAGTTAGCGGTAAGAAGCACAATTCAGCTATAGGA
>LUCH01001386.1:36264-64180 GCA_013368495.1 Paragonimus heterotremus
TTTGTCAACTGATCTTCTGTACATATTCGTCGGGCTCTGTCGAACATGTCGAACATGTTTGTTATATATTCTGTATGTATTTAGTATGCGGCTAACGAGATAAATCGAAATGTTAACATCCCGCAACGTTTGTCTTCTTGCTGTTCTGACGAATTGGATCAAGGGAACCCAGTGCTTTAAATATTAAGAAGATGTTTAATATGTACTGCGTTTGTTTACTCAACACAGTTCGGTTCAGCCAAGACATTTGGACAACCTAGGCAGTCCTGAAATGCTGCCTGAGCTACCTCCGATGAGTTCTCACCATCAACAGGCAAGTGCAACCTTCAAACAAGGATGCCGTACAGTAAACAGCTATTCAAGTTATGATCGTTCTACCTAGCCATACTAGGTCAAAATGGCTGGTTCACAACACTGGAATGGTGGACAGTTGACTCAGGGATGTACAATGCGTCTAATTGGCTACGAACTCTAGAATCTGAGAAGAATCTTTGTTGCGAAGATGTTCATAAGTTTAATAACCGGCTACACCTCCACAGCACACCGGGAGGCACTAACAGCAAATCGTAGCAAGTTGAAGATACACGTAAAAGTAAGTGAATCTAAGAGTGATAGCGAGACAGACTGTTAGGAAAAGATCAAAATGTGCACTGAACTCGGAGGTTGAAATAGACCTAAGTAAAGATCAATGTAATATTCATTCGTAAAAAGTCGTCAGGAACAAGGACAGCATAAGCAAAAGTATGTTTGTTTACAGCTCGAAATTGGAAATGAATATATATTTGCTTGACAATTTTATGTACAGCTAAGATTGATACTTCTTCTAAGTATGGAGATCTGATGTTTAGTTCAAAAATTTATCGTCTTAGTTTGCTTTCAACCAAATATCCGCTTGCAGCAGCTGACGTGCAGAGAAAACGAAAGTTTATATTAAGTCTAAGTGATCAAGGATAGCGAAAAACTTTGATTTTGATGAAGCCGGTAAAAGCTAACTGCTGGGCCAAAATTCTTTATTGGTGAGTAGTAGCGAATTTTTGTTTCTCATATAGATTGAAAATCACCTACAATTGATCGCAGCTGTCGCAGTCCCGTAGACATTCCAGTCGGCCCCTTTCAAAAGGCAGCACTAGACTCGAGTATCGCTCTCATTGGAGCTCGTCAGTAGTGCATATCATTGCCACTGCCGGCACTTGAACCACGGACACGCTGTTCATGAGGCAACCGTATTGACCACTGCGCCATCAATCTCACATTGGGCACGACCGAATTATCATATGTGAACACTGAACCACTTTCGCTTGTGAATAATGATCAGGTTGCCGGATCGTCTCGAAATGGAGACACAGTTACTGTCTGTTAACTCCAATCGATGACCCCTCGACTAGGACTTCTCTGCAAGTTGAGATCATAGAAATCATTGACTTGCTGAACGACATTTTGATTACTGATGTACACCGAAAGTGGCTGAGCGTTCATATATGTTTATTCTTGCATAGTACAATTTGGTTCTGCACACTGTCCTTACTTTCATTAGACCAGTAACATATTTTTTCAATCATATTTTGGTTCGAAACGTTGCTGTATTAAAAACTTTGACGTTACAAACCGCATGCAGTTGTACATTTCACAATTCATTAGCCAATCTATGGTAGTTGTCAGATAGTTGAGCAATTGTCGGAGAGTTCGATCACGTGCAGATAGGACAAGATATGCTGAGGAACACGTTGCTGGCTAATGGATATTCTGAAAAGTAAATAGACATTCATAGCAAGGTGAACAAATAAAATGAGCCAGTGCAAACAGCTCAAAAGAAAGATATATTCTCATTTTTGCAATTCAAATGTGATCATCTGCCAAATGACGTAAGGCACAAATTGTAATGTGCACTATCCCGTACGTACACAGCTGCCCACTTACGCTTGGTTCCAACCACCAAAGGACCCGTTCTACATAATCGCGAACGCAGCTTGTCTGGCCAGTCTGTCTCGCACGTTGTTTGTCAGTTCAGTTACAGCTGCGGTGAGGTTTACATAGGCAGAACGGACCGACAGCTATCTCAGCGAGTGACAGAACACGTCTCAAACTGATTAAAACAACACATGACACAACAGTCTGAAACCGGTGAGTCCGTTACCCGCATCATCGATTGCCAGACATCTCATGATAACAGGTCACCAGGTTGACACATTTGGATCATTCAAAATACTGCTACATCAAAAGAACCCGAAGTTACTGGTCTTTAGCAATGCCATGTTGACCAGAACTCCCCAGCCGGTGCTATGTGCACAAAAGCGGTTGAAACAACCCTTAGGGTTGTCATGGTTGTGATGACATAATATGTGGTGTGCCTGTTCCGTGTCCGTACCCTGTCTATTTCTATTTGTGTGTCATACATAACTCGCATGTTTTACGTTTGCGACTAAGTTGAATAAACGAAGTGTCAACATAGTGCAACAAATGTCTTCTTACTGCATTGATGAAGTTATTACAAGGAACCCAGTGCTTCAAATTCATGTGTTTTGCATCAATTCTCGTCCATCGTTTTGTGCCTCTTCCTCATGTCTTTTCGGATATATGCATGTATTGCAATTGAACAGTGCAATTTGGCTGGTGTATATGATATTCAACTTGTGGATGAATACATATGTGCATTAACTTTTTGTACATTGCCTTCCAACTTTATTACGTCAAGCCCGGCTTTCACCAGAAGTGATTGTCTTCTCAGTATGTCCTCTGTTCTATTCTAACCCACTATGTCTTTCAATCATCGTCTTGGTGCAAGTTGCTTATTGTTTAGTGAGTGGCACAATTAAATACGCGTTTGTTATTCAGCTTTCAACCCTCATTATTTCCTGACCACACTGTTGCATCTGTCCTACACGCCGTCATCAGCCAGTCAACAGGTGGTGGCCGTGAATGAGAACTGTTCTTTTTTCTCCACACTCACAGCCAATCATGGTTGACATTAGCCACTCCCTGAGAGTTAATAAAGAAGGGCGCCATTTCAGCAATTAACAAATTTGGCACGAAACGATTGAATATGTTCGTGAGCTCGCTGAAATGAATCGCATTCCGTTGTCACTTCCGACCGAAATATTGATGGTAACTTCATTACTTCGTACTGAGAATGGTGGTTTTCGGTTTCTCGAGCAGTTCTACCGTCAAGTAGATGGAGTAACCATGGATAGTCCACTAGGTCCAATCTTGCCAGACTTTTTCATGGTATAAATTGAGTGGAGACAGGATACTTGTCATACTACAAGTGCTATGTTCGTGACACGTTACTATTCAGTCGACTTAAACAGTGATTGATAACCTGGTGTAACGTCTAAATATCTGTCATTCTAACCCAAAGCTTACATGTGACTTTGAGGCCAATAACTGCTTGCCATTTCTAGACATAAGTCGCCGAGAAGATGACTGGATTAGAAGAGCTGCCTGTAGAGAATCCACGTGGTCCGGTCACTACAACTTCAACAGCTTCACACCGATCTAACATAAACGAACACTAGTGAATGCTCTATTCACACGATTAAGACAAATCTGCATGTACGATAGCCTTGCGGGTGAACTAGACCTGATTAATTTCGTCATACATTCGAATGGTTACTCCCAGAAGGCCCATAAATAGGCGCAGTAGACTAAAGTAACACACAAATAGATGGTCTTTGTACAGAGAAAGAAGATCTATATGGAGCTGTCTTTTAAGAGTCTTTATATATGATGCATTGAACATCGCAGCCATCGGGAAATTCAATTAAGCCAACGTACAATGCACGTGAACCCCGTTTAATCGCACGAACTCAGAAGCTACCAGCGCATCCAATCAAATGAGGTCAGCCCCTCATTGCCAACTCACATTGTGTTTACCAATTCATATGTAACTTCAGAGAATTTACATTGATAAAACCAAGAGATGCTTCAGCTCCAGAGTGAAGGAACATTTATCTACATGAGTGCAGAAGTCCGCGTTACCGGAGAACGACAACGTTGTTAAAACGCGTTTACGGCCAGTTTCTTCAGTCGATAGACACGTCCTGACCACTGGTCACAATATAGATTAATCGTGTGCATTCATGGTCCTATTGTTATTCCAACTCAAGATTGTTGTGGTCTGCTGAATCGATCGCAGTCAATCGTCTCAGAAACAACTGTTCATGATCTCGACCCTTCCCTGGACTTAATGGCCTATCCTAACCCGCTCATTGATTATCCACTCTTTCATTTGTCTGCTGTGAAAAAAACTATGTGTTATAAATTTGGTACTGACGAGTCAATACAAAGTGCTTGCATTTAACAGACTTCGTGTTCTGACTACATTGTTCAAACTGTTCAAGAGAACCGACTTTTTCAAAGTTAGCTAACTTTGATTCGTAACAGCTCATGGAATTAGACATACGTCGGTCGAATGGCTGTTCCTGTTGGTATCACAACGAGCTCTGTTGTTCTAACTCCTAGGCAGTTCTCGAAAATTCAGTTCTGGATAGTTTCAAACTGTTGGTGTTATACTAGCAAAGCAAACGTGTTGGAGTATGGACCCAGAAGGTGACAGACTTATACATTTTGTTCAACCTCAGAAGCACCCCCGCTCGTAGTGTTCATGAAGCAGTAGCGATGCACTCCTTTGGAACTTTCGGTCTGAATCTGGATATCAGTAACCATGCTACACTCCCTAAGCGAATGTATGTCTTTCCAAAAGTGAAACGGAAGTAATTGAACTAAACAAACGAAAACAATAGCTAACTTGATCCTTGAGTGTCGGCTTGAAGGTGAGCATAGTGGAGCAGCATAATCATCATTCCGTGTCCTTATGATCGTAGACGGTGCAATATAACAACCTGAGGTGGACTGTGTCCATCTACACCTAGGGAGCATGAGCCCGTTACATAGCACAGGTGATCATTCGGATTGATCCTTGTAAAAGAACGCTGAACTTATAAAGCCGGATTAAAAGGGGCACTAAGAAAACAACAGTTCTTTCATGACTTGCCTGAACCGGCTCTTTCTCAAAGCCCTCATCTCGTTTTAACCCTACCGTTTTACAGTTATGGAAGAACGGATTGTGATAAGCGAGTACCACAAGTATTTTCAAATAAACAAAAATGTCACCAGTGATTTTACCAGCGACCTTTATGGCTCTTCTATTTTGTGTCCAAACAGAAGGAAAACATTCATCCCCAGATAAATTTTAAAAAAACCGTCGCAAATATGTCATTACTTTTCATTCTTTTCAATCTCGTTGCTCAGGTTCCTTTTGGTCGAAAGTTGGTACCTAATATAAACAAAATTATAACAAACAGATCCGGATTTTTTTCTGCTTTTAAATGCGACTTAATATTGGTCAGCTTTGCATTTGGAAACGGCTACCATGAAATTTCCTCTATGTTCATTCACGGACCCTCTACGCAGTGCTTCGGCCTGCCTTTGACAAAGTACGCCAACCTAAATATTGCCTTCAAACCAGTCATGGAATCAAATACATCCCCGGTTTTTCATGTTTTCGGGGTACCTATGTTCAAAGGACATTCATTCCAATTACTGATCAGGGTCACAGGCCGATCAGTCCAGCGCACATACTTCATGTAACAGTGGTCGTATTTGTAAGACTTTGGACTAAGGCATCGGAGTAGCGTCTTGCTTTAGAATGATTCGTTAACACACTTAACAAGTAGGTTGATGTAGAAAGGAAATTCTCTTACGATTCACTAAAAGCAGTCCATCCACAACATCAGCTCCTAATCCTCCATAAAACTTCAGTACTGGCCTTTCATAAAGTTCTACACTAAAACCCAGTTCCTCCTTTTAAAAAGTCAAATAGATACCGCTTTCATCCAGAATGACCTTGTACTCGTCGAAAATTCCGAATAGGTTGTTTTTGAAACCCTGCCAAACTTGAATTACACTGAATTTGTCCGTGGGCGGAAAAAACTGGTTGCCCTATCCTCTGGCAATCAAACGACGACCAGCATTTCAAATTTCTTTCGTAACTCACAAAACAAAATCATCCTCATTGTCAAGACTAATCTGTTGCATTATACTCTATCGAGCAGACTTTGCATCCGTCATTCCTAAGTAAAGTTGATGATAGTTTTCTCCAACTATTTTTCACCTGTAGTCATGCGTGTCTGGCATAACCAGGTTCAATGTTGTTTGATCACCGAAGACATTTAGCTATGAGAACGACAAAGCAGCGAACAAGACCTGTTTTCTGTGTTTGATCATCAGGTTAATTACAGCACAATAGATGGGAAAACAGCAGCTGCAGTGAGTTAGAAAAACGGTCAATAGAGGTTATGAAAAGCGTGTATGTTATCATTTACGCAATCACTGTTCTAAATCGTGGGTTTGATTGATTGTGGGCCAGGGGAGATTAAGTGTCGGCACGCACTTCTTCTGAGCGCAGAGGTCAGAGTTGCGGAATCGGATACTTCACTGGGTATTTTAGGAAGAAGTAAACATTTAGCTATCTTCCCTACGCTCAAAGTCATCTGTAAGAAACCTGAAATCTAACTTCCAAGGTCAATGCGCGTGGTTAGATTTTTACTGCGTGGTTTGGTTTTTTTCAAATTTTGAGGACAAAACGAGTTGGGAGGGGCTAAATTAACATTTACTCTCCCATCAAATCTGGTAATTTCTATGTTCGATCAACTGGTGGCACATTTTCTCCCCCCGATTATCAGGAGATGACGCTCGCTGTTGTTGAGAAGCCCTCGCCGTGCCTACAGTGTAGAAGGGATATCAGAAAACGGACTCAAGGTTTGCAGTGTGACGTTTGCGATGAGTGGTTGCATCGTACCTGCGCTTCAGTCACCGCGGAGCTATACAATTGCGCAAGAGAAGTCGTTCGGATGGGCTTCAATTTTGCTGCCTGAAGTGTTACCCTGCATGTGTTAGACTGAGTCCTCCTCGACTCCCACAATCCATAATTACGGTGAATGATACGCGTGCATTGCCGGATCAAGGGGTATGTAGCACGCCGGTAGAGACGGTCGCAGAACTCTAACTGTGTGCGGGTACCCCACCGACTTCTGGTCGGTCATTCGCTGATGTGGTTGCAAAAGGCTCGGAGTACAGTGTTGCGAAAATCCCAAAAGGCTTACGTGCGAGGGTCCTGAAACATGTGGTTGTGAGCCTTGAATGACCCAGCCGCACCAAGGGACGAGGGAACCGGAGTTCGACACCAACGGAAGAACAAGTGAAAGATGGCTACATCCGCCTCCAGACCCACAAGCGCAGAGGTTAAGTATGCCCAAAGTGGTCATGCAGACCCACCCACCCCCGCAGGCATTCAGAAGGAAGAAGCTCGACGAAGATCTACGAAAGTACACCTACCACGAGATCACTGTGTGATAGTATTTAACCTCCCTGAGGCTATCACCCAAACCTCCCAGTCAAGGTTGGATCAAGACGTTCCCGCTTTTCGTGATTTGTTTATTAATATGTTCAAAACTGAGGGGGAAGATTTAGCTGCCAAAATAGCAGTACGTTCAGCATTTCGTCTTGTCCGGGAGGCGGATGATACCAGTGTGTCACGACGACCACTCAAAGTGGTTCTGGAGACTGCATTGGAAGCTCGCCTGCTCTTGCAGCTGTCGACAGAGGTGCGCTGTTTGGACATTCGCACAGAGAGAGACCTGGCCCCAGAGGATCGTGATCGCCTGAAGGCTGCCTTAAAGGAACTGCATGATAGAAAATACAACGGGGAGGCCAACTTGTTTATTCAGAAGTTTCAGGTCAAGCGCAGAAGGTCTCAAGTCCGTTGGAGACCTCTAGTGTTCCCGCTGTTTCCCCTGGACAAGGTGGAGCTGCAGAGTCTCCAGCAAGACTACCCATCACTCTCCTTTCCAGAGAAAGGGAAGCAAGCTTAGTGATGTATTGAGTGATGTACTCAAACGTTCGGAGCCTCCTAAATAAGCTGGATGAGGTAGAAAATTGGGTTGGTAGTAATAACTCCGAAGTCATGGTCCTTGCTGAGACGTGGTTGTCAGAGGACGTGACGGACTCCGAAGTCTGCCTCCCCGGATGTACCTACATCCGTTCGGACCGCTCCAGTGTTAGTGGTCGGCAAGCAGGATTGGTGATGCTTTTTATTCGTGATAACATCCCCGCCACCCTCGTGTTATCCACAGCCGATGACAACGGTACTTACGAGGGACTGTAGTGCAAGATAAAGTTAACACCAAACAGCTATACCATGGTCGTTGTTATATATCGCTCTCCTGGATCGTTTCCACCTCAACTGTTAGACGACGTAAAGATGTTTGGAGCAACTAATCACTGCTTGATATTGGGGGATTTCAATGCACCTCACATCAATCGGAGAACACCAGTATGCACCAGTGGTTCAGACCGTTTTTCAGAGACACTGCTTCGGCTAGTCTTTGAGGAGCTGTGCTTGTACCAGCATATGGAGTCTCCCACACGGTTACAGGCTGAATGCCACTCTAGGTTGAATTTAGTGTTTTCCGCGTTAGAGTCCGGCATCAACAGTGTTGACATCTTGCCCCCAATAGGGAGGAGTGACCATACGCCACCGGATATACGGTGGGCAAGAGGTGAACTGCGGGCAACACCTACACCGGTTCGACGGAATATCTGGAGAATTCCGTTTGGAGTAATGAGAGAGGCTGCGCGCGAATACGACTGGAGCGGCAGCATAAACACGGTTGATGGGCGTTGGTGTGAAATCAGAGATAACCTGCTGGCTCTCGTGGAGCGGTTCGCACGGGTGTCCCGTGGACGTTCCCACTTTAAGGTGCCACCGTGGTTTAATGTCGAATTGCATGTCATCCTCAGGCGCAGACATCGACAGTAGATGAACTACCGGGCTGATCATGGTCCCTACGATGCTCACCAGCAGACACGAAACGAATGTAACGCCACGAAGATAACAAAGCGTCAGCAATACGGGGAAAGGCTGACCGTGGAATCGGCAAAAGCACCCAAGAAGCTCGGGGCGTACATCCGTCGGCGGACCAGAACTAAGGCGGCAATCCCGGCAGTGACAGATAAGAGAGGAAACGAAATGACTGGGGACCGGGATAAAGCTCAGCTACTGGCTGGGCATTATGTTCCTGTTTACTCTCAGGATAATGCTAAATATGCCCGGCCTGATGTCATTGGATCGTGCCTGATCGACATGCCACTTAGCGTTGAAGAGGTGGAATGCGAGCTTAGGTCGACTGATGTCAATAAGTCCCCCGGACTGCATAACATCCACCCTTTATTGATGCGTGAACTGGCGGTGGAATTGGTTGTGCCACTGACGGACGTGCACCAACAGTCTTTGAATGAAGGTAAACTGCCAACGGAGTGGAAACGAGCAGTGATTGCACCTATGTACAAGGAAGGAGGACGATCGGAAGCTGCCAACTATCGACCAGTATCCTTGACATGCGTACTTGGTAAATGAATGGAGCAGCTGATTGCCCATCGTCTCCTGGAGCATCTGGACCAACTCTCGACTCTCAGCGAGAAGCAGCACGGATTCCGGAGGGGGCGATCTTGCTTGACGAACCTCCTGATTGCCAGAGAGCGAGGGGTGGTAGCGATAGCAGACGGCAAGACTCTGGACGTAGTGTTTCTCGACTTCAGCAAGGCGTTCGACAGAGTGCCGCACAATCATTTGCTCACCAAGTTGTTGGCGTACTCTGTCAGCTTGCCTATAACAAATTGGATAGCAGACTTCCTGCGTAGTAGGTCATTCGCAGCAAGGATCAGTCAACAATTATCGGAATGGCTGCCTGCCCCAATTGGTGCACCATAGGGGTCAGTGCTTGGTCCCCTGCCGTTTCTGGTCTTTACCAATGATCTATTGGGCCAGTTTCAGTCGCCTGCCCCCGTCTTCACGGATGGCTTGAAGGTATGGAGGACAGTCTCTCCAGACGGGGATAGCGATATACTGCAACAGAACTTAGATAGAATTTCAACATGGACGGTGCAATGGGGCTTACCCCTAAACCCGAAAAATGCTCCTTCATGCACCTGGGAGATATCATGGATGTCAAGGCCTATCATGATGAGGTCATTTATTGACACAGTGTAATACAGAACGTGACATCGGGGTGTTAGTGTCTGACATCCTCAAAACGCAGGCTCACACAACACAAGCTTGTGTTCAAGCCAGGAGAGTGCTTGGGGCTATCCGTCGATCCTTTGCTAAAGTGTCCAAGGAGGCCTTTTGCTTAATCTTCTCATCTCATGTTCGTCCGAGACTAGAGTATGGCCACGCGACAATGCTTACCTGTACACAAAGTGAGGTATCTCAACTTGAAAGAGTACAGAGGACAGCCACAAACATGGTTGTTGGGATGAATGACCTCTCCAATAACTGGTGGCCAGAGCACTTAAACATGTACCCTCAGAGTTACCGGCGGCTCCGCGGCGACCTTATTGTGATACGCCGCATTTTGCGAGGTGACATGGATGAGGAGCTCAGAGCAGATTTCCCCTTCCAAAATGAGCGCAGATTCCTGGGTCATCCATTCACGATTCTCAAACAACGGTCGGGACGACTTCATGCTGTATTTCGATAGTTGGAATGCGCTACCAGCGCAGATGGTGCTAGCACCCAATAACGTGGTCTTCAAGCGGTTCCTTGGTGAACATATGATGGTGCGCTGGAAGAAAGAGAATAGTTAATCCTGCTTACTCCGGTGTCGAGACACTCAGTGAAGAGGCTAACACAGTCAGCGACTCCTGCCTTCTATCAATGAACAATGACCCTTTTCAAATTCACAGCGTTACACTTCACGTCACTCAAGAAGTAGAAACACTCTTGATTCACTGAGACTCCCAAGATTGCTCAGTCGTCTCATTTTCCATCCCCGAATCAGCCCCAACGCATTGTCGTCCACACTATCAGGTTGGCGTTTGCTTGTGATAGGCCCTCATTTCCATAAACCCCACGTATCCCAAATGTTTTTGGTGTCGTGTTTGAAGGAAAACATAGTATGACCATACAAGTGTGAGTTGTAACTACATAACAGTCAGTTTTGTAATTAGTTCGTCCATTTTGAAAGGGTTGAAAGGATTTCAAAAAAGCTGCCTTATTGAATGACGGAATAATTTAGTTGATACTAAAACTAGGCACTTTATAACTTATTGTTGTTAGAATATCGGGTGTCCTAATAATGGGTTCAACTGGCAAGCTTCCAGAAGAGTAAAACTCGAGTCTGGTGCTTCTTTCCAAAGGGAATGGTTGAAAAATTTATGTGACTGCAAAAACTGGGAGTTTACATGAACGCCATATGGTGATCAAATCTCCTGGTCAGTAATCTTTTAATACTGTAGCGGGGTACACTCCTCAAAACGTTTATGTCTCGATTTACCCTCGGGACTGAACACAACGTGAAGCTAATAACCTGTATACAAAAATATACTTAGCAACAACATGTGAAGGAACTAACCAAAACAACTTGGACCTTATACACTATGAGACAATCACGTCCACTCATGTTCAAGCTAATCCGACTAGGACTGTTCCACTAGTTATCAGGGATTACGGTCACTTGACAGTACTTTGAATAATTCGAGCAGGTCAGCTGGGTGACCGATGATAACCCGGCTTTTGAGGTTTAGTGGAGTCATTGTAAAATAAACCAGTTGCACAAACTCGTTAATTGGTGTTAACGCTACTTTGGAAGAGTCTCATTCATATAGTGGAACAAGCGTCGATCTGTTCTGCTTATGTAAACACTGTAATTGTACTTGAATAGGTGCATTGTGTGGGAGATGGAATGCTCAACTGAATGACGATATGGCAACTGTTTAACAGAATAAGCATTTGAACGGCTAAATAAGTGCGCTTCAACTTTGTAGTCAAAGCCTGACTCAAACTGTTGTAAGTAGTAGGTGCAGAAACAATTTCTTATTGTCAAAATAATGCCTCGTCAAATTTAAGTCATTCTTGTTGCAACGAACGGTAACAAACATTTTTTCATCATTCAACGGAAATGTTGCAAAAATGCTTGTGGCAAATGTGAGACAGTTCCGAATAAGTGAAGGTCATAAGTAGTCCGTTAGACAAATGCAAACGTCGCCCATCAAATACTGGCTTACGTCACACTGACAGCAGAGGTGTTCTAGCTAAAATTCTCTCGATTAGAAGATAGTAGAAAAGTATACTAAACGTTCCATCCCTATGTGCAGTAAAGTCTGAATAAACCGAGCCCAATTTATTCTAAGTGCAACGTGAGATCGAAACCAGTAGCGCGCACGTATTGAATTTGAATTGTGCAACAGGGCGTGTTGCTGTGTTGTTGACGCTATTCTAGTTTTTGTTTGTGTAGGTCTTGTGCATGGCTTACTGAGTCTTTCGCTCAAGCTTGTTTGTGTCGTTTCCTTTTGCAGGACTGCTGGTACCGCTACTTCAGAAGAACGCTTTCTCCCAGTGTCTCCACTTTGTCCTCAAGTCGGTCCGAAAGTATAACGCACAATTATATTAAGGTCGGCCGGCTTTTATGTTACACAAGATAAAATAAAGGGTCATTCATCGGCTTTACTGGACCATCGTCTCTTTGTTTTAATGAACTGGGTAACCGCGACTCGGCTTTCAAAATCCTTCTTCTTATCCAGGTAATCAAGAAACAACATAGGAGCTTTGGCGTTCATAATAGGCTCGCAGTTTTCACTTCTAAAGAGCTCGCAAAACATAAACGACAAAACAACAGTGAAGAAAAAAAGTGTTTGCAACAGCAACGACTATTTCAGGCTTTATAATGTCGCACTGGTTTTAAAAGCAGAATGTATGTAAATATGATGTTGTAGCAGGCTGAATCGCTGGGAATCAGCCTATGCGAACCACCTAAGGATAACATAGTGGTTTCTCACTTATTCACGTGAAGCAACACTGGCCTCATTTATCCAAAATTAAAACAGTATTATCTCGGTCAGTTCGACTACGTTCAGTCGCTAGGACTAGCTAGCGTTCAAACTGAGAAATGAAATATATTTTCTTAAGAAATACTGTAACATTGTCCATATCTGTCAGAAAAGTGAGTCAAACTATTCAGGGAAACTTTTCAGGACCATCGTTTTGAAAGCCAAGAACTCATGACTATTTTCATGTTGAACTGAAAGACCGAAGAGTTAGTAGCACTTGAAGCAGTACAAAGGTTGTAAAAATGACAGAATATGCATAAATTTAACTTCTCAGCTTAGTTACGACTCACAGAATGCATCCTAACGAGAAACTGTATCACCACAGCGAACCAAATTTGTATCTTGCCATATAAGTGGTGTCAAACATAAATGATTGCATCTGACACGCTGAATCTACTTGAACAAGCAGAAATAAAGCCAAATGTTTTCACTTGTCAGATCACGTGCACACGTACACAAAAGTGATGGAACATTTAACTTTTTGCAGGTGAGATGTGACAACAGTTGATGAGAAGTCGTGGAACCTGCATTTAGCTCAAAATTGTATCACGTGATATGACAACAGCTGAGGCAAAAGATTGGTGGAAGTTAGTATGAGTAAGTCACCCGGCAAAGAACCAACAACAAGTAGCCCACAAATAAGACGACCAGAAGAGTTGAAGAACCGTTCAAATGTGGTTTTATAGTGTACAAATAGCTACTATTTAGGAAGAATGGAAAAATCAACTGAACTTCTGGATGGAATCAGATAATCAGAAACTAGCAGTGAAACGGTAAAAACATTTACGTTAAATGACAGATCAAGTCAAGTGCACAAGTTCATAATCATTTGTAACCATAACTTTTGGCAGGAGTTAACCTTCTGGATAAAGTTCATCGGGAGACTACGAATGCCAAATCACCTACACTTTCCATTTGGGTCAATGTTGTGTCAACTTGAACATGTGAGATATCATTGATCGGTCCACTTCTTGTTTCACTTTGTTAGAATCCTCATAATTTTACCTGTCCATAAAACTTTATGATGGGGCAAATATAGCTGAAAAGCTACTGCACTCAGATCAGGTATTTATGGATATGACAAAAAATACCGTGCGTCAACTGAGGAACATATGAAACAAACAAAGTATGCGTTTGAACAAAGCAGTTAGAACTCGAACACTAGTAGATGCAAGCATTTCGTATTTCGAGAGATACCTGGGCTCCAGAATAAAGGAACATCTACCTAAATGGGTGCAGAAGTCCGTGATACCGGAGAGCGGCAATGTTGTTGAAACGCGTAAACAGCCAGCTTCCTCAGTCGCTAGACATGTCCTGACCACTGGCCACACTATCGATCCATCTTGTGCATTCAGAATCCTGTTACGTCATTCTAACCCAATGTTCTTACGGTTTACCGAAGCAGTCGCAATCAACCGACTCAAGCCAGCCCTCTGCGTTCAGAAACAACTGTTCGTTAACTTGACCCTTCCCTGGATTTAATGACCTATCCTAACCCGCTTATTGATTAACAACCCCTCTAGTTGTTTGCTATAAAAAACGTATCCGTGTTATTGTAAATTTGGTACTGACGAGTCAGTACGAAATGCTTGCATCTACCAGTGTTCGAGTTTTAACTGCTTTGTTCGAACTGTTCAAGGGAACCAATTGTTTCAAAGTATGCGTTGACTTTTTAAGCACTCCCATGACAACGAACTCATACGTAATGAGATCCACTCAGTAAAGTCCATTATCAGAGAGGAAATATTTCACTTCAAAAACAATTGTCGTACCCTTCACGAACCAAATTACAAGAACAGCTATTATAAATCAACTTTCAGTTTCTCCAAGTAGTTGTTCGATTCAAAAACCGGCGAGTCGCAGTCCAGCTTCGGACTATTTCGACGGGAGTTTATACAAAAAGAGTGTCAGTTATCCCAAAATTGGACTCAGTGCACCCATTCCAACGCAGTGAAAACTCCAATGAACCTATGTATAACTGTTGTTCAACCATATCATAAGACTCAGCTAAATCCTGTTCTCAGTTGTAGTAAAAATGGACCGATGCTGACTCACGTTACTGCCAGGTCTTATGAGAGTCATTAAAGTGGGCTGGTGCGCATGTTGATCTGTTTTCACGCGACTGATGAACTCATTACCTGCCTATGGTCTATTCAACCGGATATGCGCATGTGTCATCCGATTATCTCGTTACCGCCTGTGCACTATAGCTTACAATAGACGTGTTACAACCAGTCTGCATCAAGGCATGATGAGACGAAGTGACGTGAGATAATTACTCTTAAAAGTGTAAGCCGTCTGTCTGAGTAGAAGCGGAAAGTCATCTAGGTCTACACCTGGCCGTCTCAAGTCAGCATACCAATAGTTTCTCTTCCATACAGCACAGTAGTATCAATATGTGGCCCAATACCTTCAGTCGAAATCAACAGGATCGCTAAGTACCCTAACAAAACAGTTTCAGAGCAAGCAACGGCCGAGTTTGCAAACTGAAATTACTTGAATCAAGAGGGCGGACTGATCTGTCTCTTTAGGGTATCAAATATTATCATGACTTAGCCGGATTCACACATAAAACTACCGTCAAATAACAGATTTTTCATGGCTGTTTGATAAAGGTGAGCTTGGCATACTGTAAGAAGAAGAAGACGTTGGGAGTCTGTACACTGAAGGTCATCTCATGAAAACATACTATGGAAAAGCATAGTATTCCCATCGCACTGTGTTCATCACTATCGAGCGACGGACTTCCACGTTTACTAGGCACAGTCACCTCAAGAGTGTCTGATTTGACTGGGACGCAGTCTGTTCTTTACGTTCCCTGTTAAAATGAGCAAAATAATTTTTCGTACTCAGGTATGACGGATGAAAACTGAAGGCTGAGGGCGGAAGTAACTAAGCGGGCAAGTTTTCCCCAGTCAATGTTTGTAATGAAAAATATGACAAAAACAACTGATTTAAAAGGTCAAATCTCCTCAATTATAAGTAGTAGCTTCCTAATTTAGAAAACTTCGGACAGTAGAAAACGAATGAACTGCTGACGTTGTCTGTCTCCAAATGATTACTCGGACGGAAACGAGGGTGTTGAAAAGATGCAGATTGATACTACTTTCCAGCCGAACGTGTTGCCTCAATGAGGGGTACAAGGTCAATCAGTGGGCCGGCGAGCTGCAAGAATGGATGACGCAGAAGCTCTTTCGCCTCGCTTCGATGTTCGGAATCTATAACCAAACAGCGTTCCAAGAAGTTTAGCAGGCATTCATCCACGTGTTTGGTTTTCGGTAAGGGCTTTTCGTTTCTTTGTATCAAAAGCATGGCCTGTATGGAAGGGAAAAGTGGGCTGGTCATGATCAAGATGATTGGTGGAATTTTGAGATGAGAAAACACTGCGTAAGAAGTGCATGCAGACAATGCATAGGAATTTGATGAAGGATGTTAAATAAAGAACTACCAACTGGCTTCAGTTACTTACAAATCAGTAGATAGATGGATCCAGCTGATAACCGCGTAGACTAACCGTGTTGATCATTGCTCAACTGATTTCCCGTCTCTCATCCGGAACTCCGCACGCTTTTGCCTGTGTGATGACCAAAGCCCCATCCAGCCGGAACAGAAAAGGCATTATTTGGTTTTTATTTTTGCCCACATTTCCACACCAACGGACTACGTGACTTTTGCTTGACATCTTCCATTTAGTGAGACAATGGTCAACTCGACTCAACACATTTCCATCTCGCTTGATATGTCACCGCTCGAGGAGCAAAACTTGCTGATCGCTCGAGACGAGGGAGGCAGGCTAGCCGGTCACAATTTCGTGTCAGAGAGTTAGGTTGGGGATTACATATGAGAAGACAAGTGTGTGTGATTCAACCGTTATATGGGCATTTAGAATGGCGAAGTAAATTTCTCCGGTAACAAATTTGTACAGAGAAGTCAGAAACAGTCTTTTACACAATATATCGTTCCAGCACATTGCGCTGCATCTCTTCAGTTACATACTGCAGTCAGCAGGTTGATGTAGTGAATTTCAATATACACTATAAAGCTAAACAACGAAATCGATAACCACATCAAGACACATTAATGTACTGACGAATAAGTCTTTCTGTACGCACAGGAGTGGCTTCAACTTGTTAACTGCTGCCGCTTCTACAAACCGGAGAAGCCTTCGATTTTTTGCTGTGTAACACATCCGAAACGTCTCCTCCACGTTCAACTTGGGTCGACATTCTTACAAGTGTCGAGCGATCGATGACGCCAATTCCTTGTGACTTGTTACATTTTGACCTAAGTCTGACAATGTAGTATCCATGATCGTTTTATGAACCCAAATTGAAGTGTATTCGTTGACCCGATTGCGTAACTGCTGCTTCATCTTGTGTACGTAAGTGATTCGGCACTCACACGGTTTTTTCAGTGGTGGTGTTGGGATTCGGGTGGCAGTAGACAGCACGACCAGTTGGGCTGCCTAGAACGTGCGCCTCGTAGCCGGCATGAGACGGGGTTTCAAGAGCATTAGATTGCCATGATAAGTGATGTCCATTAATATGTGTGAGAGTGTGTGTTTCTGTTTAGTTCCACAATGTCCATTGGACTTTGCTATATAAACCGGCAGATTGCAGTGTGTATCTGAAGAGGTGCAGCGAAATGAGCTCGAGAGATATATTATGCAAAAAACTGTTTCTAATCACTCTGTGCATGGGTATTCCCAATGAACAGGGTGGTGGTGGCCTCGTTCTGTTATGACTTGCTACCTGGTCATATAGAATGGCTACATTGTCTTTATTGATTGTGTAATCAGTGATTTAGCAGGCGAAGATTTACAACAAAATGGGTTAGTACTAGTATAGTCCATCAAGGATGACCGAAATTTATAACGTAATACTGCTCTAACTGACCGTCCGAGTGCGATACAGAAAGTTGGGCCATTTTACAATAAAGACACTGTTCCTTACAAACAAATTTACGATGAGTGGCACGGTAACTTGTACAGGATTTATGCCTGACTTATACATCTATCTTGACGTGGTGGTCAGACTTGTGTGTTGTTTTGATCCGGTGGGCTACGCTGACTAGGGATTCGGTGCTTCCAGGTGCAACTTTGTCAGACAGGCCAAAGGGGAGCAGTCAGAGGAAAAGCAGTTGCACTCATAAGATTGCATGTCGCACTGCTGACCGCATAGGAGTGCTTAGGTAGTGAGGCACGATTCTATGAGCATACAGCAGAACTATTTTCATAGTTGCGGCACTGCTGTCTTCCGTATCAGGAAGGGGGTTAGAAAAGGTACCCTCAAACAAAGAGTACTCTGACCGCCCAACGGTTGACCGTGACCACCGGCGTATTATCCAATACGGTCGAAAAACACCTATTATCTCTCAAAAGCCTGATGTAGCTTCGAGTGCATCCACTGCGCGCAGCAGTGCTCAGAATGAGACATCAATGTCTTATTCACTGCGCCCTCGAGCTAGGCAAGCCCCTCGCTGCCAAATGAGTCAGACAGTTGAGTCATTGGCTCCGGATAGAGTCCCCCAAGAAAACCCCATATCCTGTTGTCTCGCAGGTCAGACATTTGAGTCAGAGGCTCGGAGTGGGGTCCCTCAAGTCAACCCCCTTCCGCGGCATAAACGACCGGGAAGTATCAGAAGTTATCGTTCTCCCGACAGTGACATTATTCATCCAACAAGAGTTCCTCCCAATTTTTCAGCCCCATATGCCTTCGGGCGATAATTATTTTCTGAGGCCAAGACAACTGGTAAACATTGGCGCCTCCAATGTCCGCACTCTTTGACAAGTCAGTCAGCAAGCTGCTCTGGTTAGTATTCTCTCAAGTCTGGAGCTTGATGTGTGCTGCGTGTCGGAGACGCGAGTCTACGGTTCTAGCATTGTTATCTACTTGAGCTCACCTCAAGATAACCGTCAATCCAAGCGCTTTCTCTCTCAAGGTTTCTGGTGACGCTGAAGCTGAATCTCGTGGTCAAGCTGGAGTGAGAATCGCACAGGGTTCCACAGCAGAGCAGTGTTTGCTCATTTGGATCCCAGTGAACAGTGGCTTGTGCGCTGTCAAACTCAATACATCGGTAAAACTCTACCGACGCAAATCAGAAAGGCGTTGCGTATTCATTATATCGGCGTATACCCCAACAGACGGCTGTGTGGATTTTGTCAGCGATGAATTCTATGATACTCCCGTTGATCTTCCGAAGAACACCAAACACTCGGACATAATCATACCAACGGGTGATTTTAATGCTCAGCTTTGTCGTCTTTCCCCAGATGAGAAGCGGCTTGGATGTATGTTTGGTGTCCAAGCAAAACGCACTGACAATGGCGAAAGACTGTTGCAGCTGTGCGTATCTCGCGGTCACTGCATTTCGAGTATCTTATTTTGGCATAAAAAGAGGCATCGTGTTGTGTGAAGACCCCTCTGTGATTCTCAGCCATGGACATAACACGATCACATAAGAGTTAGTTACAGATGGTGCCACTGTGTTAAAGATAGTCGTACACTTTGGAACAACCACCTAGACTCGGACCATGCTGTTGTGCGTGCCCATTTCGTTTTTTCATTTGTCCAGAGGTCAAGCACTCGTAAACGCAGAACACTTAACTGGCATTCGGGCGAGGAGAGTGTGAAGAACGTTCATTGGGAAGCTTTGATGAACAAGTTGACCAATTCGACTGAGGTGGATGAACACAACGAACACTTGGAACAAACCACGGCCGGTATGAACGTTTGCTGTAAAAGGTGTGTCCCGGAAAAACTGTACAGTTGCAACAGAACTGGATTTCCGTCACTTCGATAAACTTCGTGAACAAGGATCACTTATTTTTACTTGGCTCTGAGTATGCCGACGACCGTCGAAAATTTCAACGCAAAGAGACCAGACGTTTGCGCAAAGACCGTGAGCACCACTTGGTCGAAAAATCGAAAGAGATGGGAAAAGCCTTCTTATTTGTGAATAAAATAAGACGCTTTTCCTGATTCGTACTAACCGTCGAGTCCTTGTGAGCTGGTTTCAACCAGACCATGTGGACGATGGGACCCGAATGGTCAACTACTGCGTTCCAGAGGGCTCTCGGTCAGAAGCATAATTGGCCCTGGTGCTCAAGTTACTGAAGTGTAATAAGGCTCCTGGTTCAGACCTCTTCCACCTCTTCTCTTTTCAAGGATGGTGGAGAGAGGTTAGTAGCAGAACTGACAAAACTCCTCTAAACGATTTTGGGAACTGAACAAGTACCTCGTGATTGGTGGTTATCAACAGTAATTCCCGCTTTCACAAAGGGGGCCCGAAGTCTACGTGACAACCACAGGGGAATCAGTTTGGTGTCTGTTGCATCCAGGTTACTCACTGGCCTTATTTTACGCCGGCTCACCAAACCCAGAGCAAGTCAGATACGCGAAGAACAGGCAGGATTTCGATCCGGTCGGGGGTATGTTGATCACATTTTTACCTTACAATGGATTTTGAAACATCGGTACTCTTATAGACAACCGATGGTCGTGGTCTTTTTGGACCTAAAGGCTGCTTTCGATTCAGTTGCTCGTAACGTTCTCTGGAGCTGTCTCCTTCGCAATGAAGTACCAGAGGAATACGTGAATCTCTTGAAATCACTGTATGCTCACTCTGCCAGCAGAGTGAGGGTTTATGGACAACTGTCCCGGGCATTTATCACTGTTAGTGGTTTCGTCAAAAGTGTTCGATTTCCCAATTCCTGTTCAATTTTGTCATGGGCGACATTCTAGAAGGTGCACTTGAGCAGTCCAGTGAACTTGACGTACACTCCGCAGTTTGATTCGGGCAATAGACGCACCAACAACGCTACACAGACTACACATAAGTGAGCGAAGTAAAATGTGATGTCAATCCAAAATATGAAAAACTGTGACTTGACATTTTGACGTGTCAACTCTGTATTGTGACTAAAGGAAAACTGGATGTTTCCAATTCTACTGGTAGTAATCCACACAGTTGAAACTGTAAAGAAAGTGTTTAGCTAGTAAAATGTTCCTACAGTTTTCGTTGAACAACAGTGTCTCTATTGGTGAACTAATCCACCTGAATTGTTTAAAATAAACTGTTTTTTGACCGCGCAATCTGATTAACTAACGGTACAAGTTAACGCGTGACTAATGACAATAAACAAATAGTCGCTGAGTTGTATCTGGAATTCCATTCTGTCCACTACGAAGTATCTCAGCAGGAAATGGCAGTTCAAGAAACTTCTCCGTTTAAGAGGAACCTCGTTGAGAGTCGTCAAACATTCTTTAGCTTATATCTTGGATCAGGACATTATGAAGAGAGGAACCATTACTTTGGCGAACTTAATTAAAAGCATGCGAGGTTCATACAGTATTCCAAATTGAGATGTTTACAAAACGTTCGATTGAACATATCTCGTTAGCAAACATTTACCAATGAATCTAACTGTTTCAGATTAGTTAATAATTCTTCAATCATGACCATTTCTGCTATCAGTTCGAATCCAAACAACCTGCCTTACACAAAAAATCCTTTCTAGCCAAATAGGCTTATGTGTTAGCAGGCTAAACATCTATCATAAACATTTTTTTGAAGTGTAAAATCACCATGCTTTTAAATTTTAATCGAAAACGGACCTTGAACGGAGGTAGATCATTATACGGAGGCTCTCCATCGACCATCTCAATCACCATAACTCCAAGTGACCACACATCGATTTTAGGACCGTAACGAACATTATGATTGACCACTTCTGGTGCCATCCAGTAAGGTGTACCAACGACTGTAGCTCGCTTACTCTGATGATTACTGAGTTGTGCACAAAATCCAAAATCGGTGAGCTTTACCTGACCTTGCAGACCGAGCAGAACGTTGTCAGACTTGATATCTCTGAAGTTGGGCGGGAAAATAAAACACATATTAAGCTCAACATGTGGTCACGATGAATGATACGAGTTCAACATCCAACCACCAAAGTCAGTACAATGCGGTAAACAAAGGCACGCACAAACTGAACCTTACAGACCAGTTTGAATTATCCAACAGTAACGGAAAGCCTACTCGGAAATTGTGAAAAAACCAGGCACTGGATGACGGGTGATCGAGTCAGAGACGTGAATGATCAAACATGGTGGGATACTACAACAGGGTTATGAGCTATGGTCAAAGTTAATAGCGGATGGAGCACGGACAACAAGAGAACACTGACCGAGATCGATCGAACAAGTGGGAAATAACAGGTAAAAACCCAAGGAAGAAAACGCCAGCCGAACAGGTGGAACTAAGTAGAAGTGCATAAGGACGTTTAAATGAAAATTGTGTCACGCTGTGGACTGAAATCCCGGTTCACAAACACGATTATACGAGCGACCCGGGGAAGTGTGACTTGGATATAAAAATGTTTCGTTTTATTGAACGAACTTCCTTACATTTGGTACATTTAGTACCAGTAACGTTTCACTGCTCAAATCCCCAAAACGACATTGTATCAGGTGCCAATTGCTCTTGGATGAGACTGTTGGTTTATACGTTGTCGGTCGTGAATTAATACAGTTTTGGCAAGACACGACGATTTTTGCAAAGCCAAAAACTATTTTCAAACACGATGAAAATGTGATAGTCTAACCAGCATTGTCAAAAAGACGTTGGTTAAAAACGGAGAAATTGACTAAAGTACACAAAAGAAACGCTGACTTTGCTACGATCCTACAGGCGATAGATGGGACCTGTAGTTATTGGAAAATATACACATTCTTGCTGGTTCACTGTTAACGATCGAACCCCCTGTGGTACACAGCAATCAGCGGACCGGATGACTGGGGTGATTGGGAATATCTCTTGAACAACGTCAACGATGTATGTTAGAGAAAAAGGCATTTTTGTGCTACCAGATTACTGTACCTCTCACACAGACGCTCACATTATCAGGACTATTCTTTCTTCCATTAAAAGCAATGTCCATGTCTCAGACTTCAAATGTTACAGCTACACGCTCATTCATGACCATATACATAAACTATTTGTTGAAAGATACAATATAAATGGAGTGTTTTAGAAGTAAATTGCAAGGAGGTCTGCAAGATGTGTCACCTTTTCAAACGGATCTCTTTGGAAAATATTTAGAATCTTATTCATTGGATCAGAGTTCCTCGGCCTAAGGCATCAAACGTTACCACCACTGCATGTGTGTTGGAAGCTTAGTCTAGGGGTAACAAAATCTTCAGCATTCGATGCCAATGGTTATCGGTTCTTAGTTATCTAAGACAGAGACGTCAAAACATTTTTTCTCAGTTCTAAAATACTTGAACTTTAGTAGTAGCCGACTGATTCAATAGGCTGTCAAACAATTTGCGCCAGACGTTCATGGTATTCTCTGGCTGCAAATACGAAAGGCCAGTGTCTCCGTTCATCCGTGCATGATAAAACAGAACAGCTGGACTAAATGTCGTCTTAAGTAAACCAGGAATCTCGTGATGTACGCGGTCACCATAGCTTTGAAGCAACTTATCACGGACTTTCCACCAGTCATTCTTGATTCCGCGAAACCGGTCGACATGTTGAACTCAGGCGCCACTAAATGTGGTCTCTTGTCTTCAGTGATGTAATTTATTGTGGAAACAACGAACGTTTCATTCTTCTCCCAAAAAACTGGAGATAATTGCAGCCGGCCGGAGCGTTTCTCTCTTGATTGTCTCGAGGGCTGCCACTGCTACTTGCTCCTTAATGTATTACCACATAATCTCAGAAGTAGTGAATGGGAAAGCGTTGTGAGACGTAGGTTGACTACGCAGTGGGAAACTGTTCTCGTCTTTGAGTTCTTTGGTTGTTTAACCTCCAGCATTTACCGTTGTCCCACTGGTCTACAATACATGGACCTGAAACTATGAATAAACAACTTGGTCCAGACCAGCTAGTGTTCTGTGCTACATTTGACCCATTAAGCGATCACATGATACAAACTTAACGAATGTCGCACGGTAGCACGGTGATGGAGGCTTTCGTAAGTGATTCCAAGTAATGATGTTGCTCATACAAAGTTAAAATCGGAAGTCTGTAGTAGCCAACTCTTAACTAACACACAGACGGAGCAGCTGTACACCGGTCTCACTGACTACATTAATGTCAAGAGGTCAGACAAGTGAGTCACGCCCAATCCACACGTCGCAGTAGCCAGGGACAAGCAGTTGCGCAATCACTGACTTAGAGTAGATTGTGACGGACAGTTGGCCGTAGAACTGGTCCATGGTATAATTGGTTTAGCACACCGTTGGACCATAAACAGGCTTACCTAGACCGAATCACGGGCAAATGACAGTGGTTTGAAGGCCCATGACATACCACAAACAGAGGCCGTTCAGAGCAACTTCCGTCAAATAATCGATCCAGTATAACGCATAATCAGCGCTTGTTCCCCAGAGCATGCCTTGGTTTTCAAGCCTAGTCACACATTCAAGATCATTGCAACAGTGCCATGCCGAATCAGTTCTACCACAATCGACGCGGTGCGATGTTCCACCCACCCGGTATTGCATCGATCCAAACAGAGTGCGCACAATTTACCACCTGACAGACGAAGCCCTTCTTCCACAGTCATGTTTCAGACAGTCTTGAAGGTCTCTGATTACAACCTCCGACTTAATAACCCGATCAGCGGAATAACAGGAACCCACTCGCAGCTAGCTACAAGGAAGTCTGATTCACACAGTTGTGAATGGCTAACCCAGATCGAGGGCTCAGTGAACAGAACCCTGACGTCGGATTCCGAATACTGTTGCGTGCAGATAATATTTTCAAAGTTGCAGGAGCTCTTGAGTAAAACTGGAAGTTTCTGAACTACAGCGGCGGTCTACGTCAACTGTTCCATGATTGAAGTGCTTTTGTTTAAAGGTATCTTTAATAACCATCTTATCATAAATGCAAAGGACAGCAGTGCTTCAACTATCAATATAGCTATGTTTGACACTCAGAGTCGTGTTCATTGCCTAAAGATTCGTATACAATCGCTGGTACGGCATGTAGCCCCATAAGTGTAAATGGTTTCCAGCTGGTTGTTCCATCTTGACATATGTGACACATTTATGGCTGAAACGTTCAAAGCCTAATCAGCATAGTCTACGGGTTTAACGCGGAGCACAAGTATGACGGCTGCGTTAAGGTGTTAGTAGGGGTCAGGCATGAGACGGGTGATGTTTTGGTTCAAAACCCACTTAGATTATCTTTGAGCGCAATGTTCACAGATGTCATTTAGAAGTGGCAAGACTGTATACAAGCTGTACGCTGGGTGAACGGACATCAACTAATATCTTTCGTTTCGGCGCTGTAGGCTGGGTAGTATTTCAGAAAATCTTCCGTTGATGAAGAATAACTGACGCAATGATAATAAATGAAGTCAAAACTATTATACCTCTACGATTCTGGTGTAACAACCACCTACCTCATGAGACCTTGCCGTTTAACTGCTCAAATAACGCCTTTATACTCCAGAGAAGCAAGCTGAGGTGAAGGTTTAGTAGCTACTTGAATACCGTTTTGCCAGGGCGATAGTAGTATGTCGAGAGTCCAACTCATCCATGCTGGCTTCAAAACAACTCCCAACTCCATTAATAAATACCACATTCTAACGTCTCTGTATACTTAACACGTCACTAAGCTCCACCGGTTTTCGGTGGGCTTAAGATCGGAACCTTGTAGGGCTAATGAGAAACCTTAGTTCTTGAAGCGGTTAGTGACGTTCTCACAATATGCTACTTTTGGGTTTGGCTGCTGCCTTTCCAGAAAGTTGCAGTCCGCTATCAAATGAGAAAAATGAAGCGCTACAGCAAGTGCTTTACTGTCTGAACGTTACGGTTTGATTGCCTCATTGTCAGCAAATATGACAGGCTCACTCCTTTGAATGGTGGGCATTAACTCCAAATACGATCAGTGAGAGTCTACTGAATCATACTGTTTTCTAACGAAGATCAGGTCATCAGCACGTGCTCGGAGATCATTTCGGATCACAATTTCGGTCACCAGTAAAAATAACGAAATAGCAGTCGCGAGTTCGCAAACCGCTACATAGTTTTCGAGGGAACCTTGAATCTTAGTATTAATTTGAGCATTAGAACCCCTGTTACCTGAAAACTGATCACAATCACTGACTTTTGTGTACCTTCGTTGGGGTCGTTCATCGTACATCTCCCTCTGCTTGCATGATGTCTTTTGATCTTTTCAACCAGCTCGCAGCAATACCTATAAACCTCCGTGAATGCGTGCAGACAGTTGTATTGAGCAAACTTACACTCTTCTGTCCTTTACACCTACGAGTTGCATTAACTTCTAGTCCTGCACCTGGATTTCGTCTGTACTCCACATCACAACTCCCACTTTCTGCTACTTTAATATTTTAACTCTAGACAGAACCTTACCATAGCATAGTTTATCATTTTTACTCCAGATGCTTCTGATGCTAAATCTGACTAACGGTTGCAGGGAAACCTTAACCTGAGTTGAAATATTCTAGATGAACACAGACAGTATGTTCAAGAACTTTTTATGAAAGTCCTCATGTCCAGGCTATTCTGAAAGTGTTCTGAGTTAACTGCATCTCAGCTGACAAGACTATCGTTCTTCACCGATGGCGCTCCAAAAGTTCACGCACATTCCGCGATAAAATTATTGTCGCAATCGGTTGTTGGTCTTTTGTGACTAAATTCGTTAATACATTAGATGTAGTAGTTATTTCCCTACATGTTACTTCCTCAGGTTATGATAAACCAGAGAGCTTAAACATATTCCGTCATGAGTTTATTGTGTTGGTTTGAACCAATACTATGAAATTAACCGCGAGGAAGAAACCAATAGAAATTAATCCATATATTTTGTTCCGAAACTTCAATACATCGTTTCGGCGTGTCTTGCAAAAGTGTCTAATATTCAGCAAGACTCAGGTTGTTCCATTCTCCTCCATGGAAACTCCAATTCAACATACCCGTCGAGCCACCAGTTCTTGGAAGTTCTCAGTCACGCTGCGAACTGAGCAGCGGACCGGATGGTCCACATATTTAAATTTCCCAGAAAATGGCTCCCTTAATGTGTAGGACAAGCGCACTGATCCGTTATCTTGTTGAAAAATGCAGTCTTCGGCTTTTGACGCAATGTGCAGCAAAAAGAACAAGGTAATGAAGAGGAACTATTCTATTGTGATAGTATATAGACCATCGTATTTTGCTGCCAATCTGAGAATGCAAGTTCATGTAAGCCAACTTTTGAAAAGAAGATTCAAGCTTCAGACGAACTATCTGGATACTCTAACGTAGTGGTTAGCCTTGTGCACCATGTTGAACCGGAAGGCTATGTTGACTGTTACAAATATTACCACGTTAGATATACCCTAAGGGGAGTAACGAAGCAGTTAAAATCATCGGGTTTTATGTCGCAGTAGTGACCTCACATGAGTGCTTTAGGCAGTGAAGCACGATTCTGTGAGTAACCACTGCTATTTTTCGCATTTAGAGGAAGAGAGTTAGAAATGGTATCCTTAAACAAAAGAACTTCAGTCACTTAACAGTTGAGGTGATTGCCACTGTATCTAGGCAATTTACAGTATTTGAAACATTGAATATCTTTTAACCACTTCGTCAGAGCAGAAAGAACATACATGTTGAGATATATTAACGTTTTGTTTACTTTCATCAGTGGCGAGTGTGAAACATACCACTTTTATAATCACCATCATCATCATCATAGACAGCAACACATCAGTGGTTCACACTGATGCTTAACTGCCACACAACCAAGAAGAATAAAGTGAACCCTGTACAGAAGGTGAGAAGAAAAAGGAAGGGGAGGGGAAGAGGACCTAACTACTAAAAATAGCTACGTCTATATTCAAACATACAACATCAAGGCGCCTACACCTTGCGAACAAACAACCGAGCTGTAAGTGAAAGTAAGACGTCATCAGCAAGACAGCTTCCTCACGGCTTTCACTGCCCCGCGTCATTAATTGCACTCACTTCACAGACAACTCGGACAAACAACGGCAACACCCACGCCGGTGAGCTCGGTTAGCCGT